>VCJN01000593.1:0-264095 GCA_006384855.1 Tetraselmis striata | reverse complement strand
ACTCACGGAGCTGCCTTACCCAGATCGTACCGGCTCTTGTTTTCCCTGAAGTCCGCGGATCGCGACAAAGGGTCGCCTAGTCATTCACCGCGGAAACCGTTCGGTTGTTCCCGGTATCAACAAGGATATCATATGGGGAGAGACCACCGCATCAGTATAAGTCTTTTCAGGACAATCAAGGGAGAATAACACAAACCACGACTCAAGTTCAGGGATATCATACGCACCGCGAAAGCATTATCTCATTGTTATCAGCACGCGATAATGCTCGGACTCAACATGGTCTTCCACATTATCCCGCCACATCAGGATCAAGATACAAACCGAAATTAATATTGATCCGTGATACGGTGGCTCACTCACGTACGCTATGTTCATCGCCCCAGGCCAATGGAAGGCATGCAACAAGTCCAAAAAAGGCAAGACCACACTGTCGGGCCAGCCGGAGGGCAGCGGCGGCAAGGAAGTCACCAGAGATGCCGATTACGATATCGAGGAGATCGAGGAGATCGAGGGGGCCGGGGACCTGGTCATCATGGCCGCAGACGGCAGGACGCGCCTGATGGTGCCGAGATCGAAGCCCAGCAGCGGCAAGGCAGGATTCCTCACGCGGAAGATCAGCGCGAGGCGGATCAACTCGCGATATCAGCGGCAGACCATGACGGGCCCACCTCGCGGGAGGCTCTGCACCTCGGCCAGCGCGCCGTGGCACGACTGGAGCGCATGGAGCCGCGCATAACGAATCTCCATATCGAGCTCGACCCCCAACTGATCACGGTTACCCAGCTCAAGGGCCGCGTGGCCAATCTCACCACGCAGATCTTGGACATGGCCGAGGGCGCCAGGGACCCAACCAACGGCCAACGGGCGACCCAGCGCACCAGCCTCACAGCGGACTTGGTTGAGATGCACGACACCAAGATGATCCGGCCGATCACCACGTCTCACCCGCTGGCCGAGATCCATCATATCGTTACGTTCCTCAAATTCGTTTTGCAAGTTAAAGATGATCAACCTGGTCGTCGCTGAGATGGAGATCCTCATGGGTATCCAGAAGGGTCACAGCCTCCGCAACGACAGCAACAAGGTGGTCTCCGCGCTAAAGGCGGACCACGAGATTACGAGCGCGCGGCCGGATGACACCCTGGCTTGCATGTATATGCATCGGTTCAACGTCAAGGGCTCCGAAGTCCCATTTTCAACACGATCTCCATCATCACAGCTGCGCTGGGTCTCATGTGCAAGCGCGCGGTCGATGTGGTATCCGGTATGGACACGAGCGGTGTGGCAACGAATATGCATACCAATAGCCAGGTGATCGCCACGATGCTATATCCCCGGATCACGCAGACGAGTACAAGGGGCATCGGCCAAGGATATCTGGCCAAGACCTTTGTGGTCCGGTTTGCTTTCATCATGGGGAAGCACTCGGCGCGGAACCTCAAGATCCAGTCTTAGGCCGCAGCTCCCCAGTACGAGGCGGGCGAGGGGTCCGGCGGGCCCAAGCCCACCGTCCCCCCAAAGATAATACACCCCTCCACATAAGTTTGGGGTCCCTTTTCGGCAGTCTCAAGACTTCAGAAGTCTAGGGCATGTACCTGAACGTAGGGTATATGAGATGAAACCCTGGAATCTCAGAGGGTTTATAAGACCTGCATGACGAGTGGCTCAAATCGAAGCTTAAAGACCTTTGACTAGGGTGTCATGCTGCACTTGCTTGGTGCGTGGGTGGGCGTCGCCTGCAACTGCACCAAAACCAGGGTCGGTATCACGCACACGCCGACGCGCGTGAATAGACAACCAAACGGCGGGATGGCCATGAACGCGCGAGGAAAGCACATTGGCGAGGGGCTCGGGTGCATTTGGTTGGGGTGCAGCCGTGTGGGCGGCGGTAGTACATGTCGCGGTGCGATACTGGCATGGCATCTATCATTCATTGTCGGCCACGCTCAGCAACACCCCATTGGCTTTTAAAACGCTATAATTCTCAGGGTTTGCTCAGAAAATTGTTTTAAAAATACCACGCAATTGCTCGTTTAAATATGCGTCGAGAGCAATCTTCTAACATCAAGAAATCTCGCCCGGAAAAATCCCCAAAGATGAATCATCCAAGTTGCCCCTCACTGTCTCATGTGCCCACCCCATGTCGGGCGCGTGGCTTTGCGCCAAGTGCGTGTCTAAACCCATACTCGCTATGCGAGAAGCGTTATGTGTGTGGATGACCACGGACCACCAACACTTGGCATGTGCCGCCTCCTACGATACACACATCTACCAGCCAAAAATGCCATTTTCCACAGTATTTTTCAAGGAATTTCACATTAATTTAAGTCCACGCCCCTACCGCGCCACCCCGCCCACGAAACGGTGCAACTGGTATTCCACCACGCGCCCCCATAGTAGAGCATTGCCCTACGCCAAGGGGGGCATCGAGCGCCTCTTCTACGTGCGTTCGCCACGGAAACAACAGCATTTTCACCCCAAAACTGCTCCCCACAGTGGCCAAGTTGTCGTTGGGCTGTCACATCGTGCCTATAGCGACATGCTTTCAGTGGCCTACACGCACGGTGTGTGCAACTTATGCCAAGGGCCGTATTCACCGAGTTCAGTGCGACGAGTGCCGCTATTTCCATAGGTTTGGACGGTTGGCGCAACCCACAATTTTCTGGCGCCAACGCATCATGCACTGATTTCGCGTTTTAGAAAGGGCGCCCACAAATGGTCGTGTTGTCGCGCAGTGGGTATAAGCGCACATAGAAGTTTGCCCGAACTATTCCCACTGTAGTTAGCATGTATGCACATGCAGCCGGCGTTATCCTCGCGCCATGCATGCGCTTCGCGATCGAAAATGCAAAACCCGGACTAATGTGAAGCGGTGTAGATCCAAACCGTGGAACCGCAATGGACAAACGGTGTGACCTTTCGCCCACAGGGGAACTGGCCACCACGAAGAATAAGACTGCATGGTGCGCCTAGAACATGTGCGAGGCCGCCATGACTGGCACATGCACTCGGCATGTCTCAAAGTGCAGCTTTCTCCATCACGTCTCCCCGCTGGGGCTGGACAAAGAGACCGTTCTCAACATGATCAAGACCGGCCGTGCCGCCAAGGCCAAGCGTTAGATGTCAGCCTCGCAGTCGCATATTCGTTCAATGGTCCCAAGCCCTCCCCCTGCACCACGTGATCACAAATGTAGGCAGAGCAGCTTTCACGTTTGAACCTGCGCCTTTGAGCAGGTAAAAATCAGGTCGATTATAAGCCTCGCAGCACCGCCATTTTCAGCGCGGAGCGGCCTTGACTCAAGCGCGCGGACCGTTGTTGCAATGAGGCTCATAAGCTTTGTTGCCAGAAAAAAAACCCCGTTGCAAGCGTCCAGCATCCACGCACGCACAAAATGCTCCGGAGGAAATTACATATGCCTCCAAATGACGATAAACACATCACACACGGGCTCGGATATGCACACCACCGCTGAATAAACTAGTGCGTGAAGGTCATATGTGTACCAACCAATGGATCACACAGCGGGGATCGATCACTGCAAATTCCCGTGCTCGGTGTGTTGTACACTTACGGGTCCAAACATCGACATGGGTTAGGCTAGGGGTGCATACGTTGGGGGTGTGTGGAGTGGCTGCCGCTGTCCCGCAACTTGCGCTCCGAGCGGCGGAGGCGCTTCCGCAGTCGCTTTGCCGGGCCGCCCCGTTGGTGGCTGCCGGGCGCTAATGGGCTTGTTGCCGCTGTCTCGGCCGGCGGTGGTCGTCGGAGCCTCCCGAGAAGGGGGCGTCACCCTGTCCTTGGGTGTGCCCACTCGCTTGCCCTTCCTCACGTCCGTTGTATTCTTCTGTGGGCGGGGGTGCTAGCCAGCCGCTAGTACCGTGAGATACAAAATATACCGTCCGGGGTGGCTGGCGCCCAAAGCATGCTCGGGGCAGGAGGAAGCTACCCGGTGATACCGAGGAGTTGCGCCAGAAGCCTCCTGCCGGCGCTTTCGCCATGGGGAGCGCTGGAGTAGCGCTTGTCAGTGTGGCTTGCGCACAGGCGCCAGAGGTTGGCAGCTGTGATGGCTGCAGGCTGACGGTTCTGCTAGGTGGACGCGGGCAGAACTGCTGAAAGGGAAAAAGGGCGGCGTGTGTGTGTGTGTGTGTTCGTGGGCTTTTCCCGGGTGGCTGGGGGGGGGGGGAGGGGGGGGGGGCTCACTTGATGGACTCGCGCTTGTCGCGCTTTTTTGCTGCAATCGTCCCTCTAGGTCCATCGGCATCGGCGATAATGTGGTTGTGGCAGATACCTCCCACGTCGGCGCCGCGGCCCTTGTGGCTGGCCAAGTTGTGACTTCCCTCCGTGCTCAACACGCCGCCAGCACTCTGAGCGACGCCGGTGCGTTTCTTTCCGAGCCGTCGGGCGTATCCAACTCTCATACACTTTGAGATGAAGATGTGACATACGGGTGACGAAGCACTACCGTACCGGTACCACTATTATCCGTGAAAGCTGCTGCTGGTGGCGGCATGTCCATCTAGTTACGTGCGAGTACATCCGGCGTTATTGCCGGCGGGCGATAAATCCTTTTTGTAATCATTGTGGTAGTCGTACATGACGTGTGATGTGTTACATGGCACTGAAGTAGAAGGTGCGAGGTTGTCCGTGTAGTACCGGGTAGTACGCGATATATTTATTAAGCCGGTACCGGGTATCTAGTACGAACCCGGGCGCGATGACGAGTCGTCCTGTGGATAACTACGACTATTAGTACATGGGAGCGCAAATCGCAGCCGTACTATTCGGCTAGGGGCCTGCCCGCCGTCCGATCAAAGGTCATCAGATGGGCGGTTTGGCTGCCATGTTTTGCCAAAGAGTGCTCACGTTACATAAATATTCGCGAGGGGGAGGGCGGGGGCAGGCAGCGGTTTGCCGAAGAATGTTTGAATTACAATATTCGCGACAGCTGCCATCGGGGGATGTGGCGCGGGGGGGGGGGGGGGGGTGCGGGGGGGCGGCGGGCGTGATCCCCCCCCCGCCGCCCGCCGCTCCCGCGGGGGAGTGAGGGGAGGGGGGTAAAGGGGGCGGGGGCTATGCTTGTTCTTGTTCTTGCGTTGCCCGGGGGACCCTCCGCTTCGACGATTCTCGCTGGCCTCCGCCTCCGCCTCCGCCCTCCGCCTCCGCCTCGCCGCCTCCGACTCCGCTCCGACTCCGCGACCGTCAGTTTCTTACCTCGGCGTTTCTTCACTGGCCCTCATTCCGCTTCTTGTTCAATCCCGTCGAAGTGTCCTTTCACCACCCCGGGAGGCCTGTGCCGGTCGGACGACGCCGGCCAATGAGCTTCCCTTAACCTTGCGTCGGGAACCGCCCCCTGTGCCCAGACACCCACACAAAAAGCCACAATCCGTTTCGCCTGTTAACGGTTGAGGAATGCGGCCTCCTCGGCACCCACGAGTTGGCGCCGCTGGGCACTGTGGAAGCACTATGGCGTTGAGGTGGGCCTTAACCGGCGACTCCCGGCATCCGAACCTGCGCGCAGCCAAAGTTAGCCACGTAGTGAGGTGCGTGCTAATGCGCGAAGGATGGAGTGTTTGTTAGCAGCGCCCCACCTTGTTCACGCGGTTTTCCTCATGTCTTATCTCGTCCTCCTCGATGCCGGCGGCGCGGGACACGCGAGAACAACAAGGCTCGGCCGCCGCACTTTTCTGCCCGGCGGGGGCGAGGTCGGCCATGGCGCTGTGAGCGGTGAAGGGGGGGGGGGGGGGGGGGGGGGGGGCGAGGGGGGGGGGGGGCGGCCGAGGTGGAGAACTAACTACCACTTCGACGACCGCCTTCCGCAGCAGTCAACGACACATCGGAGGCGAGGAGCAGCGCGCCACTTACTATTTATATGCACGTATTGTCAAGAGCTAGTCGGTGCGGCATTTGTGTCGGTGTTAATTTCGCAATGTTATTGTTGAAGTAGCACGCCCGTAATGGATACGGCGAGTGAATCCGGGATAATGTGTGCGACGAATGTGCGCGCGCAGCGTTGTGCGGCGGGCCGGTGTGCGGCGGTGTGCGGCGGTGTGCACCGATGTTAATATAGTGTGAATATTATATCGGCCGTAGGACGATCAGGTCTGGCAGCACCCGCCCGTGCTTGTAAATAAGCGACAATGGGTCTAGTCTCCCGCTAGTCTGTGCACCGCAAGTGCACTCCGCAAGCCTCGCCTCCATCCGCGTCGGAACCGGTAGTAAGTGTTGTTGTGTGCGCACATCGTGACAACATTACACGGTGGCAATTGCAATTATTAGCGGTGGATAATGTGAAGGCGTTTTCGAAATCGACAGAGAATGAGGCGGTGCTGGCGGAGTGCATTGGCGGTGCACAGAATAGCGTGTTTGCTGGGGTTTTTGGCTGCATCGGACGCCGTATTCCCACCCCTATCCGGCACGGAATGTCCGGTTTTCACACATTTGTGTGTTAATAAAGCAGTGTGAATATTACGCGTCTTTTACCGCGGGGTGGGTGGGCATCCGGCGTCCGATGCACCCCAATTATTTGCAACACGCTACTCTACGCACCCCCAACGCACTCCGCAAGCCTCGCCTCCATCCGCGTCGGAACCGGTAGTAAGTGTTGTTGTGTGCGCACATCGTGACAACATTACACGGTGGCAATTGCAATTATTAGCGGTGGATAATGTGAAGGCGTTTTCGAAATCGACAGAGAATGAGGCGGTGCTGGCGGAGTGCATTGGCGGTGCACAGAATAGCGTGTTGCTGGGGTTTTGGCTGCATCGGACGCCGTATTCCCACCCATCCGGCACGGAATGTCCGGTTTTCACACATTTGTGTGTTAATAAAGCAGTGTGAATATTACGCGTCTTTTACGCCGGGTGGATGGGCATCCGGCGTCCGATGCACCCCAATTATTTGCAGCACGCTACTCTACGCACCCCCAACGCACTCCGCAAGCCTCGCCTCCATCCGCGTCGGAACCGGTAGTAAGTGTTGTTGTGTGCGCACATCGTGACAACATTACACGGTGGCAATTGCAATTAGCGGTGGACAATGTGAAGGCGTTTTCGAAATCGACAGAGAATGTGGCGGTGCTGGCGGAGTGCATTGGCGGTGCACAGAATAGCGTGTTGCTGTGGTTTTGGCTGCATCGGACGCCGTATTCCCACCCATCCGGCACGGAATGTCCGGTTTTCACACATTTGTGTGTTAATAAAGTGTGAATATTACGCGTCTTTTACGCCGGGTGGGTGGGCATCCGGCGTCCGATGCACCCCAATTATTTGCAGCACGCTACTCTACGCACCCCCAACGCACTCCGCAAGCCTCGCCTCCATCCGCGTCGGAACCGGTAGTAAGTGTTGTTGTGTGCGCACATCGTGACAACATTACACGGTGGCAATTGCAATTAGCGGTGGGTAATGTGAAGGCGTTTTCGAAATCGACAGAGAATGAGGCGGTGCTGGCGGAGTGCATTGGCGGTGCACAGAATAGCGTGTTGCTGGGGTTTTGGCTGCATCGGACGCCGTATTCCCACCCATCCGGCACGGAATGTCCGGTTTTCACACATTTGCGTGTGAATATATATATTGTGAATATTCCGTAGGCGTCTTTTACGCTGGGTGGATGGGCATCCGGCGTCCGATGCACCCCGAATCTCACCAACACGCTACTCTACGCACCCCCAACGCATTCCGCCAGCCCCCCCTCTTTCCGCGCAGGTCCTACGTTCCATTGTATGTATATACATACGTACATGTACTGCTCCGAAACCAGCCCAAACTTAATGAGTGCACAAGTGTAAATGGGGGGGGGGGGGGGGGTGGGGGGGGGGATGTGGCGGCGGGGCATCCACTCACACATACCCCGGCGATGCATGACAAATATTACATGCCGTGGCGGGTCGGCGGGCCGACCCGGCGGGCCGACCCGGCGGGGGGGGGGGGGGGGGCGTCTATTCAACTACACGTGCGACAGTGTCGTTTCGTGGAGCAGTATATGTGCCCGGCCTCATTTATACCGCCCCCTACCTGCGCTGCATGGTCTACCCCTAAGAATTACTTAGCACAAACCGCCATTACTTAATAGGAACCTAGCACAGCCAGGCTTATATGCCCGCTTATCCCGATCAACTTCTACGCACTTTCCGTCCCTCAACCGCCGGACATGGGGGTTAAGCCGCCAGCCTCGGCAGTTGCTTAGCCAGACTTGGCATCCCGTACCGTGTCCATGGCTTCGCAGCTCTGCCGCTGGCACACGCCGAGTCCGGCGCTTGCTGCCGCGGGGTTGCGCACGCATGCACGCACGGTAATACGCCGCCGACGCCGCCACGCTTACTTCCACCACCTTCGCCAGCCGCAGCTTCGCACGCCTTTCCGCCGACATACGAAACGCACGAATCCCCCCCCGTCCCCGCGTCATGTATATTATATTCGAGGCGACTATGCGGGGCGCAGCACACGCCGCGGCGTGGGTCGGCGGAGCGACAGGCGGCGGGAGCCCTAATGGCCGGGCAGTATCCACACCCTCACAGGCACCGCCGCTCACCTCCGACGCGGATGAACCGCCTCCCAAAGGAAACATGCCGGTTGGTGGTAAGCCCAGCAGGCGTGCGTGGGGTGCCGGCGCCGGTACTGGTGCGACGGAGCTGTCGCGTCAGGAACCGCACCGCATGTGGAGCAACACATGGCGGTGCCGGCCCCACCTATGTCTAGGGCCACCTCCTCACAACACCCCGCCACGATGGCGTCGGCCACCGCCGACGGCGCCGTTGCGGGGGGGGGACGCCCTGCCAGGCGACGATGATGCGCCTGGTGCGCCGCGTCAGGAGGCGGAGGAGGCCGTGGTCGAGGCGACTGATCGGGCTGAGGGGGTTGTCGAGGCGAGCGAGGCTGCGCTCGCGCCACCCGCCCCGCAGCCACCTGCGGGACATGCCGACTTGCTCGTCGCCATGTTGACCGGAGCACTACGAGCAGTGGCGGGAGGCGGCCACATGCACTATCATGTGCGTGTCCTGGCCGGACGCCCGTCATGCGTGGACTGCGGCCAACGGACGGACTGGGAGTGTTGCTGCGACGGCACCCCGGCTTTGTGCGGCCCCAAGTACCCATGCATGGCGACCCATCAGCGGGCAGTCCCCTGCCCGACCACGGCCACGAAGAGGGCGGAGTTCCGCCATGTCAGGGACGCGTTCCACGACGCGACTCGCGCCGCCGTGTGTGAGGCTTCCGAGAAGGCACGCGCGGCTGGTAGGGTGCGCAGGGTGAGGCGGCGGACGGCCCAGGAGCTGAAGGAGAGCGAGACATGCCGTCAGTGAGGTCGGGCGCAATGTCATTGGGTGGGGCACACGGACGTGTAACACTTGCACTTTGCGCGTACTGCTGGGTTACATCCAGGCTGCGTCACACTATGCAACCGGAAAGGCTGCGTTGCTACTGCAAACAATGCGACGCCTCACTCTGTAGCAACCGCTGCCGCGCCTATCCCACAGCCGCTGCCCCCCCCCCCCCCCCCCCCCCCCCCCCGCGCGGGATCCCCGCCATCAGCAGCTTGCACTTGCACTTTGCGCGTACTGCTGGGTTACATCCAGGCGGCGTCACACCGGAAAGGCTGCGTTGCTACTGCAAACGATGCTACGCCTCACTCGGTAGCAACCGCTGCCCCGCCCATCCCACTCGGGATGCTGAGAGCAGCTAAAGGGCACCGGGGGCGGGGCAAGAGGGAGCAGGGCCAAAGATTGTGGAAGAGCGGGGACCCGCTTGCATGCCATCGTATTATATCTTGCACAATATCTGTTGCTGCACTCATATCTCACATCACTAGCTTAGCTATAGTGATTCCCCCCCCCCCCCCCCCCCCCCGCACCGCGTACGCACAAGCCTGGGTATACGCATCAACTGCCCGCCGGGATGAGAAACTGGTATTGGTAGTGTGTCTGTGGGGTGGAGGGGGGGGGGGGGGCAAAAGAGCTGCCAATTGCTGCCAAGCTGGTGCGTTACATTGGGGCAGGCGCTGGGCAGACAATTGGGGCTCGCTTCAGAGCATTGTCTAGTGCCTATGCGGCTGCGCCGCCTCCGCCGCATGCAGACTCTGCGGGCTCACCAGCACCGCCACCTCAGTCATGCGGCCCTGCATCCCGCAGCCCGCCGCCGTCAGCCAGATCAGAGGTATCCAGAAGCCAGTGCTGGGGTTGTTGCGGCATGACCGCATAGTTTTCAGCGGCTGCCGTCCACAGCTTGTAATGCATCCCTTTCCGCCGATTCCGCTGTATGCGCTGTCTTGGCGCCGCGCTGCCCCGGCCGCCGCGCCTTGGCGCCGCGCTGCCCCGGCCAAGGCGCGCTGCCCCGGCCGCCGCGCCTTGGCGCCGCGCTGCCCCGGCCGCCGCGCCTTGGCGCCGCGCTGCCCCGGCCGCCGCGCCTTGGCGCCGCGCTGCCCCGGCCGCCGCGCCTTGGCGCCGCGCTGCCCCGGCCGCCGCGCCTTGGCGCCGCGCTGCCCCGGCCGCCGCGCCTTGGCGCCGCGCTGCCCCGGCCGCCGCGCCTTGGCGCCGCGCTGCCCCGGCCGCCGCGCCTTGGCGCCGCGCTGCCCCGGCCGCCGCGCCTTGGCGCCGCGCTGCCCGGCCGCCGCGCCTTGGCGCCGCGCTGCCCCGGCCGCCGCGCCTTGGCGCCGCGCTGCCCCGGCCGCCGCGCCTTGGCGCCGCGCTGCCCCGGCCGCCGCGCCTTGGCGCCGCGCTGCCCCGGCCGCGCGCCTTGGCGCCGCGCGGGGTATTGAGTCCTCCCCTCCCTAGTGAGCGCGTCCACCTGCGCCTTGCGCTCGGGGCCGTCCTCCTCCGTCACCACATTCTGCAACCCCCACCGCGTGACGAACCACGCAGCTCCTTGCATGCGCTTGTACATGTGCCCAAGCACCGCCTGGGGACGCGAAGCTCCTTCTCGGTCATGATCGCCTTCACCCGGGCCTCCTCGAGCAGCGGACCGGCGTTAAGAATGGAAAACGTTTCCATGTGGTGCAAGCAGTCCTCCATGACCCAGCCGGACTGCACCGTCACCTTGCCTGACCCTGCAGTCATGGAGGGGAATGCCGTCACGCCCACGCCCACGCCCACGCCCACGCCGCCCCACGCCCGGGGGGGGGGGGGGGGGGGGGGTTACCTTTCGATTCTTGGACACTGCAAACGAAGGGCGCAACCGTCCATACCGTCTTCGCCAACGGGGTCCTCCCCCACGCCCATCACATCGTCCACCTTCGAGCCGCCGTCGTCCGAGACCGGCGCCGGCGGGCCGTTTCCGACGGCTGCAGCTCCTCCTGCTGCCGCCCCTGTTGTTGCTGCTGCTGCTGCTGCCGCCCCTGTTGCTGCTGCTTGTGATACGGCGGCCTTGCGGCGCAACTTAGCCGCACGCTTCAACGAGTGGCTACAGTTCGGGTATTTCCGGAAGTGCCGCTCTCGCGCCGTCCTTTCACTACTACCCGTCACGATGCCGTGGCAGTGCTTGCATGTGTACACGCCATCCTTCGACACACTCGCTATCCATCCCTTTGCCGGCATGCCTGCTGCCGCGCGCGGGGGGCGGGGGGGGGGGGGGGGGTTGAGAGTTGGGGTGGATGTAACCCACCACCGGCAGGCAACACAGATGCGAGTGCGCGGCTGTCCGCGCTTGATTCAACGGTGAGGGGCGGTGACCGTGAGGCGACCCCGTACTTCATGCGCGTGCTGGGGCGTTACACAATCATCAGCAGTTAGGGCGGCTGCATTAAAACGCGCACCTACGAACACCACCTACCGCCTACCACCTACCGTACCACCTACATCCGCCCACACCTCCGCCCGTCGTGCCGCACATCGCGGCACACCGCGGGGTCAGCGGTCAGCGATGTGCGGTCAGCGATGTGCGGCGATGTGCAATGAGTGCGTACATCCGCCTGTACTTAGCCCGGGTGCTCCGCGTCGGCGGGCGACACGCGAGCCCGCGTGCGCATATCAATTTGATGAAATTATGGAAACGAGAAATTCATATAGTACTTTACAGGTCGCGCGCGATAGTCGTCGCTACTGGGTATGAAATCCACGTCCCTCGTCCGTCCCGTATCGTCCCCGTATGTCGTCGTTCGTCACCAGTAGGGCACATTTACGTCACATCTGAATCTCACAGTGTAAGGTACAAGGTTGTCCGTGTAGTACCGGGTAGTACGCGATATATTTATTGAGCCGGTACCGGGTATCTAGTACCCGGTACCCGGTACCCGGGCGCGATGACGAGTGGTCCTGTGGATAACTACGACTATTAGTACATGGGAGCGCAAATCGCAGCCGTACTATTCGGTAACACTGGGGAATTTTGTGTACATTATAGCAAGTACTGCTGAACGGGCCTGCCAGCCGTCCGATCAAAGGTCATCAGATGGGCGGTTTGGCTGCCATGTTTTGCCAAAGAGTGCTCACGTTACATAAATATTCGCGAGGGGGAGGGCGGGGGCAGGCAGCGGTTTGCCGAAGAATGATTGAATTACAATATTCGCGACAGCTGCCATCGGGGAATGTGGCCCGGGGGGGGGGGGGGGGGTGTGCGGGGGCGGGGGGACCACGCCCGCCCCGCCCCCCCCCCGCCCCCCCTCGCCGCCAGCCGCTCCCGCCTGGGGGGGGGGGGGGGGTAAGGGGGCGGGGGCTACTGCTTGTTCTTGTTCTTGCGTGCCCGGGGGACCCTCCGCTTCGACGATCTCGCTGCCTCCGCCTCCGCCTCCGCCTCCGCCTCCGCCTCCGACTCCGCGACCGTCAGTTTCTTACCTCGGCGTTTCTTCACTGGCCTCTTCCGCTTCTTGTCATCCGTCAGTGTCTTCACCACCCCGGGAGGCTGTGCCGTCGACGACGCCGCCATGAGCTTCCTTACCTTCGCGTCGGGACGCCCCCTGTGCCCAGACACCCACAACAAGCCACAATCGTTTCGCCTTTAAGCGGCTGAGGATGCGGCCTCCTCGGCCACCACGAGTTGCGCCGCTGGCACTGTGGAAGCCTTGGCGTTGAGGTGGGCCTTACGGCGCTCCCGGACGAACCTGCGCGCGGCACAAGTTAGCCACGAGTGGGTGCGTGCTAATGTGGAGGATGGAGTGTTTTGTTGCGCGCCCACCTTGTAACCCGTTTCCTCATGTCTTTCTCGTCCTCCTCGATGCCGGCGGCGCGGACACGCGAGACAACAAGGCTCGCCGCCCACTTTTGCCCGGGGGGGCGAGGTCGGCCACGGCGCTGTGAGCGGTGAAGAAGGGGGGGGGGGGGGGGCGGCCGAGGTGGAGAAACTAACACCCAGTCGACGACCGCCTTCCGCAGCAGTCAACGACACATCGGAGGCGAGGAGCAGCGCGCCACTACTATTTATATGCACGTATTGTCAAGAGATAGTCGGTGCGGCATTGTGTCGGTGTAATTTCGCAATGTTTATTGTTGAAGTAGCACGGCGTAATGGATACGGCGAGTGAATCCGGGATAATGTGTGCGACGAATGTGCGCGCGCAGCGTTGTGCGGCGGTGTGCGGCGGTGTGCGGCGGTGTGCACCGATGTTAATATAGTGTGAATATTATATCGGCCGTAGACGATCAGGTCTGGCAGCACCGCCCGTGCTTGTAAATAAGCGACAATGGATCTAGTCTCCCGCTAGTCTGTGCACCGCAAGTGCACTCCGCAAGCCTCGCCTCCATCCGCGTCGGAACCGGTAGTAAGTGTTGTTGTGTGCGCACATCGTGACAACATTACACGGTGGCAATTGCAATTATTAGCGGTGGCATTGTGAAGGCGTTTTCGAAATCGACAGAGAATGAGGCGGTGCTGGCGGAGTGCATTGGCGGTGCACAGAATAGCGTGTTGCTGGGGTTTTGGCTGCATCGGACGCCGTATTCCCACCCATCCGGCACGGAATGTCCGGTTTTCACACATTTGTGTGTTAATAAAGCAGTGTGAATATTACGCGTCTTTTACGCCGGGTGGATGGGCATCCGGCGTCCGATGCACCCCAATTATTTGCAGCACGCTACTCTACGCACCCCCAACGCACTCCGCAAGCCTCGCCTCCATCCGCGTCGGAACCGGTAGTAAGTGTTGTTGTGTGCGCACATCGTGACAACATTACACGGTGGCAATTGCAATTAGCGGTGGATAATGTGAAGGCGTTTTCGAAATCGACAGAGAATGAGGCGGTGCTGGCGGAGTGCATTGGCGGTGCACAGAATAGCGTGTTGCTGGGGTTTTGGCTGCATCGGACGCCGTATTCCCACCCATCTGGCACGGAATGTCCGGTTTTCACACATTTGTGTGTTAATAAAGTGTGAATATTACGCGTCTTTTACGCCGGGTGGATGGGCATCCGGCGTCCGATGCACCCCAATTATTTGCAGCACGCTACTCTACGCACCCCCAACGCACTCCGCAAGCCTCGCCTCCATCCGCGTCGGAACCGGTAGTAAGTGTTGTTGTGTGCGCACATCGTGACAACATTACACGGTGGCAATTGCAATTAGCGGTGGGTAATAATGTGAAGGCGTTTTCGAAATCGACAGAGAATGAGGCGGTGCTGGCGGAGTGCATTGGCGGTGCACAGAATAGCGTGTTGCTGGGGTTTTGGCTGCATCGGACGCCGTATTCCCACCCATCCGGCACGGAATGTCCGGTTTTCACACATTTGCGTGTGAATATATATAGTGTGAATATTACGTACGCGTCTTTTACGCTGGGTGGATGGGCATCCGGCGTCCGATGCACCCCGAATCTCACCAACACGCTACTCTACGCACCCCCAACGCACTCCGCCAGCCCCGCCTCTTTCCGCGCAGGTCCTACGTTCCATTGTATGTATATACATACGTATATGTACTGCTCCGAAACCAGCCCAAACTTAATGAGTGCACATGTGTAAATGGGGGGGGGGGGGGGGGTGGGGGGGGGGGGGATGTGGCGGGGCATCCACTCACACATACCCCGGCGATGCATGACAGATATTACATGCCGTGGCGGGTCGGCGGGCCGACCCGGCGGGCCGACCCGGCGGGGGGGGGGGGGGGGGGGGGGGGGGGCGTCTATTCAACTACACGTGCGACAGTGTCGTTTCGTGGAGCAGTATATGTGCCCGGCCTCATTTATACCGCCCCCTACCTGCGCTGCATGGTCTACCCCTACGAATTACTTAGCACAAACCGCCATTACTTAATAGGAACCTAGCACAGCCAGGCTTATATGCCCGCTTTCCCGATCAACTTCTACGCACTTCCCGTCCCTCAACCGCCGGACATGGGGGTTAAGCCGCCAGCCTCGGCAGTTGCTTAGCCAGACTTGGCATCCCGTACCGTGTCCATGGCTTTGCAGCTCTGCCGCTGGCACACGCCGAGTCCGGCGCTTGCTGCCGCGGGGTTGCGCACGCATGCACGCACGGTAATACGCCGCCGACGCCGCCACGCTTACTTCCACCACCTTCGCCAGCCGCAGCTTCGCACGCCTTTCCGCCGACATACGAAACGCACGAATCCCCCCCCCCCCCCCCCCCCGTCCCCGCGTCATGTATATTATATTCGAGGCGACTATGCGGGGCGAAGCACACGCCGCGGCGTGGGTCGGCGGAGCGACAGGCGGCGGGAGCCCTAATGGCCGGGCAGTATCCACACCCACACAGGCACCGCCGCTCACCTCCGACGCGGATGAACCGCCTCCCAAAGGAAACATGCCGGTTGGTGGTAAGCCCAGCAGGCGTGGGGTGCCGGCGCCGGTACTGGTGCGACGGAGCTGTCGCGTCAGGAACCGCACCGCATGTGGAGCAACACATGGCGGTGCCGGCCCCACCTACGTCTAGGGCCACCTCCTCACAACACCCCGCCACGACGGCGTCGGCCACCGCCGACGGCGCCGTTGCGGGGGGGGACGCCCTGCCAGGCGACGATGATGCGCCTGGTGCGCCGCGTCAAGAGGCGGAGGAGGCCGTGGTCGAGGCGACTGATCGGGCTGAGGGGGTTGTCGAGGCGAGCGAGGCTGCGCTCGCGCCACCCGCCCCGCAGCCACCTGCGGGACATGCCGACTTGCTCGTCGCCATGTTGACCGGAGCACTACGAGCAGTGGCGGGAGGCGGCCACATGCACTATCATGTGCGTGGACTGCGGCCAACGGACGGACTGGGAGTGTTGCTGCGACGGCACCCCGGCTTTGTGCGGCCCCAAGTACCCATGCATGGCGACCCATCAGCGGGCAGTCCCCTGCCCGACCATGGCCACGAAGAGGGCGGAGTTCCGCCATGTCAGGGACGCGTTCCACGACGCGACTCGCGCCGCCGTGTGTGAGGCTTCCGAGAAGGCACGCGCGGCTGGTAGGGTGCGCATGGTGAGGCGGCGGACGGCCCAGGAGCTGAAGGAGAGCGAGACATGCCGTCAGTGAGGTCGGGCGCAATGTCATTGGGTGGGGCACACGGACGTGTAACACTTGCACTTTGCGCGTACTGCTGGGTTACATCCAGGCTGCGTCACACTATGCAACCGGAAAGGCTGCGTTGCTACTGCAAACGATGCGACGCCTCACTCGGTAGCAACCGCTGCCGCGCCTATCCCACAGCCGCTGCCCCCCCCCCCCCCCCCTCGCGCACCGTCCTGCGACCTCGCGTGGATCCCCGCCACTTGCAGCTTGCACTTGCACTTTGCGCGTACTGCTGGGTTACATCCATGCGGCGTCACACTATGCAACCGGAAAGGCTGCGTTGCTACTGCAAACGATGCGACGCCTCACTCGGTAGCAACCGCTGCCGCGCCTATCCCACAGCCGCTGCCCCCCCCCCCCCCCCCCCCGCGCGGGGCAAGAGGGAGCATGGCCAATGATTGTGGAAGAGCGGGGACCCGCTTGCATGCCATCGTATTATATCTTGCACAATATCTGTTGCTGCACTCATATCTCACATCACTAGCTTAGCTATAGTGATCCCCCCCCCCCCCCTCCCCCGCACCGCGTACGCACAAGCCTGGGTATACGCATCAACTGCCCGCCGGGATGAGAAACTGGTATTGGTAGTGTGTCTGTGGGGTGGAGGGGGGGCAAAAGAGCTGCCAATTGCTGCCAAGCTGGTGCGTTACATTGGGGCAGGCGCTGGGCAGACAATTGGGGCTCGCTTCAGAGCATTGTCTAGTGCCTATGCGGCTGCGCCGCCTCCGCCGCATGCAGACTCTGCGGGCTCACCAGCACCGCCACCTCAGTCATGCGGCCCTGCATCCCGCAGCCCGCCGCCGCCAGCCAGATCAGAGGTATCCAGAAGCCAGTGCTGGGGTTGTTGCGGCATGACCGCATAGTTTTCAGCGGCTGCCGTCCACAGCTTGTAATGCATCCCTTTCCGCCGATTCCGTTGTATGCGCTGTCTTGGCGCCGCGCTGCCCCGGCCGCCGCGCCTTGGCGCCGCGCTGCCCCGGCCGCCGCGCCTTGGCGCCGCGCTGCCCCGGCCGCCGCGCCTTGGCGCCGCGCTGCCCCGGCCGCCGCGCCTTGGCGCCGCGCTGCCCCGGCCGCCGCGCCTTGGCGCCGCGCTGCCCCGGATGCCGCGCCTTGGCGCCGCGCTGCCCCGGCCGCCGCGCCTTGGCGCCGCGCTGCCCCGGCCGCCGCGCCTTGGCGCCGCGCTGCCCCGGCCGCCGCGCCTTGGCGCCGCGCTGCCCCGGCCGCCGCGCCTTGGCGCCGCGCTGCCCCGGCCGCCGCGCCTTGGCGCCGCGCTGCCCCGGCCGCCGCGCGTTGGCGCCGCGCTGCCCCGGCCGCCGCGCCTTGGCGCCGCGCTGCCCCGGCCGCCGCGCCTTGGCGCCGCGCTGGGTATCGAGTCCTCCCCTCCCTAGTGAGCGCGTCCACCTGCGCCTTGCGCTCGGGGCCGTCCTCCTCCGTCACCACATTCTGCAACCCCCACCGCGTGACGAACCACGCAGCTCCTTGCATGCGCTTGTACATGTGCCCAAGCACCGCCGGGGGACGCGAAGCTCCTTCTCGGTCATGATCGCCTTCACCCGGGCCTCCTCGAGCAGCGGACCGGCGTTAATAATGGAAAACGTTTCCATGTGGTGCAAGCAGTCCTCCATGACCCAGCCGGACTGCACCGTCACCTTGCCTGACCCTGCAGTCATGGAGGGGAATGCCGTCACGCCCACGCCCACGCCCACGCCCGGGGGGGGGGGGGGGGGGTTACCTTTCGATTCTTGGACACTGCAAACGAAGGGCGCAACCCGCGTTCAAAGTTGCTGGGTATCGGGACTAAAGCCTGGCGCCGGTCTTTCTGCTTCATAGCTCGGAATCCAATGTGGCCCTGCACGGTGACAAATTTCCTCCAGAAGTCCCTTCCCAAGCCAAAAAAAAACAGGTGGAACGGCGCGAGGGGGAAGAGGTTGATCATGCTGACATAGCCCAGGACCACATGCACATGGCACACGCCATGGCAGCCAGTGTTCTGCTTGGCCTCCGCCAGCCGGGTTGTGTTGAACGCACGCCGGGCAAGGTGCGTGATTCACTGGACAAGTCATCGCCTTCATGGACGGTTACCAAGCGAGCCTCCCCGTCCGCATCCACAGGGGGGTGCTCCTGGGCAGCCGCCATAGCCTCCACAACCTGCCACGCCGACCGGGCGGGTGCGTGTGATTCCATACAACCGCAGTTGAGTGGTGCCACCAGCACGCATGCCGGGCCCACTCACCTCTGAACGCAGAGGCCCACAATGTCCCCGTCCTCGAAAACAGCGCGCCACTGGGTCGCCCCGCCGTAGTCCTCCAACACCCACTCGGTAACGACGCCGGTTATCACGCCGTAGTGCCATACTCCCCGGAACTTCTTGGCGATGACCTTCATGTAGAAGTCGCCGGGATCGCCTTTCCATATCACGCCCTCATCGCGGGTTCGACGCCCGCCGGCGGCCACGCAGGCGCGTCGATGTCCATGCCGTCTTCGCCAACGGGGTCCTCCCCCACGCCCATCACATCGTCCACCTTCGAGCCGCCGTCGTCCGAGACCGGCGCCGGCGGGCCGTTTCCGACGGCTGCAGCTACTCCTGCTGCCGCCCATGTTGTTTGTAAGTACTCGTGGCAGTACTTAGTGAAACATGGCTCTTACTCGTAGCGTTTGGCGAATTGAGTTGGTTGCTGAATGTAATCTCTTACAACATGCTGGTGGCATTGGATATTTATCCTATAGCGGTCCAACTGGGCACCGCGGACAGGCAGCTAGTAGCGCTATCCTGATGATTAGGAGTTGTAGCGCGTACTGTATTTATGTTACAAGGAATATTTATTACTGGCGCCTGGTTGTGGCCGTACCAGTACATAATACGCGTGCTGAAATATCAGCAGTACAACAGTAAGATTACTTGGCCATAAAACGTCGCAGGTGGTATTAGGGTAGTCGCTAGGCGCAACCCTAACATTCCCACCCCTCTGATAAATGACGAACTGGAAAGTGTCTTTTCGCGTCGCCGAAGGCCTGGCGCAGATGTCGGTTGGCGGTGGAAGCGTGATATAGCAGTGTCTCAGCAACAGTACGTGTCAACGCTCCGGGATGGACTCTGGAAAACGCGACGGGTGGCGCGCTCGCAGGTTGGCGTATTCCTTTGAGCGTAGCGTGTCTTGCAGATGTCGGCTCGTCCTCGCGAAATCGTGTAGCGCCTCGACACGTCGCAGCGCGCTGTATGGCTCCCAGCTGTCATGACTTGAGTCGTAGTTCAGCCAACGCACCAGAAAGACGAGGCAGAGTCCTCGCTTGTACAGATCCTCGCGGCGCTCGATAGAGAAATCGAGCACGCGTTCAACGACGAACTCGTCGACAGGGGGCTCCACACTGGACGGTATTGTATCGGGCTGTGCATCTGGGTTGACGCACTGGCGCAGTCGACTGATGTGAAACACATTGTGGCAGTCGAACGTTGGTGGCAGGCGCAGACGATACGCCTGGCTGGAGATCTTGGCTGTGACCGGGTAGGGGCCGATGTAGCGCTGTCGGAACTTGCGCGCCGGCTGGTTGCGTATGAGCAAGTGCTCCGTTGAGAGCCAGACTTTGTCTCCTTCTGCGAACTCAACAGGGCTGGTTTTGCGGTCGGCATAGACCTTTTGATATTCATCAGCAAGCTTCAGTTGCTCAGTAATCAACATGTGAATATCTTGAATATTTGCAACTGTGTTGCGTGCATCTTGGTTGGCAGTAGCAATCAGATCAGGTGGTGTCAGTGGCATCATGCCATAAATTGCCTCAAAAGGGGCATAATGTGTTGCTGAATGGACTGAATTGTTGTAAGAAAATTCAGCAAGAGCCAAATGACTTAACCAAGAGTCATGTTGCTTGTGAACAAACGCACGTAATATTTGCTCAATAGTTCTATGGGTGCGTTCAGTTTGACCGTCAGTTTGCGGGTGATAAGCGCTGGAAATATTTAGCTTAGTTTGCAGAGCTGTAAACAATGATTTCCAGAACACTGAAGTGAACCTGGGATCTCTGTCAGAGATGATACATCTGCTGAGACCATGGTGTCTGTAAATATTGTCCAAATATAATCTGGCCAGCTGTGTCGCATCAATCTTAATATTGCATGGCACAAAATGTGACTGTTTGGTGAATGTATCAACAAACGTAGCAATAGCATCATAGCCATCCACCTCAGGTAAGTTGGTTATAAAATCCATTGAGATTATCTCCCAAGGCTTGGTTGCCTTTGGCAAGGGAAATAAAGAACCATGAGGCTTGGTGGTAGCTGCTTTGATTCTAACGCAAGTATCACAGTGTTTGCAGTAATGCTTGACTGTGGTATTCATGCGTGGCCACCAAAACATACGCAGTATGTTGGCAAGAGTGCGGGTATGGTTGGGGTGTCCATTACCAACATGATACTCCTCAATGATGAGTTTTCTCAGTTCAGAATCATTGGGTATACAGACCTTATCTGCCATGTAGTAGAGACCATCAGTCTCATCTTGTCGCACACCGTTGGGGGTGCGTCCATGACTGTAGGCAACATCAGTGATGTAGGCAGCTTTGATCTTGTTTATTAGCTTGCTGTCAATCTGCAAGGCGGACATTGCTGACAAATAGTCCTGCATTTGTTCAAGGTCAGCTTCGACCAGCTGGTTTTCATATTCAGTCAATGCATAATGCAAGTCAGGGCGGCGAGAGAGAGCATCAGCCTCATTGTCAGCGCCTTTGCGATATAATATCTGCAACACAGGTTCATTAGTCTGTGGGTTGACTGCCATGTATGGTGAAATTTCATGTAACCATAGGGCATGGCGTCTGCCTAGTCCTTCCTGTGTAGGCAAATGCCTCAATGTGGCATGGTCAGTTATAACTGTAATACGGCGACTGCCTTCCAAGTAGCAGCGCCATTCTTTCAGAGCACATACCACACCCAAGAGCTCTTGGTCATAGGTGGGATAATTTGTTTGTGCAGCCTGCAATGTCTTTGCATAATAGCTGCAGGGGTGTAAGTGGCCATCAGCATTAGCCTGGAGCAGAACTGCACCTAAGGCATATTTGCTGGCGTCAGTAGCCACTACAAACTCAGCATCTTTGCCGGTGACAGGGCTTGCCAGCACTGGGGACTGGCACAAGGCTTGCTTCAGTTTTACAAATGCAGCTTGGCATTCAACTGTCCAATCAAATATTTTATCCTTTCTTGTGAGGGCATATAACGGTGCTGCAATAGCAGAATAATTGCGCACATAGCGTCGGTAAAAATTGCAGAAACCAAGATATTGTTGGACATTCTGAACGTTCTTAGGCCTGGGCCAATCCTGAACAGCCTTGATTTTATTAGGCGAGGGTCTTAGGCCAGCGTGTGATACCATATGTCCAAGGTATTCTAGTTCATTCTTGGCAAACCAGCATTTCTGTAATCGTAGTCTAATGTCATTAGACTCGAGCATAGTAAGAGCTGTGTCCAAATGTTGCAAATGTTCCTCAAGCGAGTTGCTAAAAATCAAGACATCATCCAGGTATACAAGTATAAAGGTATGCTTGTGTGGCTGGAGTATAGATGTCATCAGGCGTTGAAAAGAGGAGGGAGCACTGGTGAGTCCAAATGGCATTACTAGCCACTCGAATTGGCCATAGACAGTTCGGAACGCTGTCTTAGGAACATCAGGTGGATTAATCCGGAGTTGGTGATAACCTAAGGCGAGATCAAGAGCTGAATAGACAGTAGCACCAGATAGCATATCAAGTAATGCATCAGCAGGTGGAACAGGGAACTCGACCTTTTTGGTGTACTTATTCAATTGACGGTAGTCAATGCACATGCGCAGACCGCCATTGGCCTTGCGGGCGAAGAGAACAGGAGCTGCATATGGAGAGAAGGACTCCTGTATAAACTGTTTCTCAAGAAAAGAATTCAGTTGTGTTCTTAGTTCCTCTAATTCTGCAGGTGATAATCTGTATATTTTTCCTGCAGGAACTTGAGCATCAGGAACAAGAGGGATCTCATGATCAAGACCAGGGCGTAATTGTGGAAGGTTGTCAAGCGGAGAGCATATTGGTTTATGCTTTCGCAATAAGTCTCTGATCTGAGCGGTATAAGCTGCAGACTGGTCAGTGTCAATTGTATTTATCTCATCATCAATATCGAGCTCATCACTCTCTTTGGTGGCATTGTATTGTTTAACAATGGCGCAGAAATAAACTGTGTCAGGATCATGCTTGGCAATTTCTCTGGCCATGGCATTAGCATGAACCATTCTGACATTAGCCTGGCGGGGCTCTGTTTGGCATTGGACTTTTAGTCCTGTGGAAAATGTCATCAGACCAGATTCCCAATCAACATGTGGGTTGTGTTGTTTCAGGAATTGCATCCCTAAAACCAGATTGAAATTATGTTGTAACGGTGTGACTGTGAAGTCAATGGGTATTGTGTAATTGTTGATATTTAATTCAAGGGTGATTTTTTGTGAGGCGAGAACCATTCTACCATCAGCAAGAATAACTCTTACTTTGTTTTGAAGTGGTGTAGTTGGTATTTTATTTTCTTTGACATACTTGGTGCTGGCAAAGTTCAAAGTAGCACCGCTGTCAACCAGTACGGAAGGTGTTATATTAAATTCAGCACATGTTGGGTGTAATAGCAATAAGTCATGATCAGACTTGCTGGTAACAAAACATTTTTCTGTCATCATACGTGACTGGTGGGACTTTGTGGCTTTTGGTTTATATTCCTTACCTTGCTGTTCAGCCAGCATGGTTTTGAGTTCCTCAGTGGTAACGACGTCATTAATTGCCTGGGCTGAACGTTCCTCAACAGTGTAGTCAGCCAGGTAGACATCAACATACCACTCAGTGGGTCCCATAGGTTCAGTATCAGTCGCTGAACTGGGTGTGTGAAACAGATATGTTCCAGGCGGGTAGCTATGAATTTTCTTATATTTTGAAAGCAGTGGTTTCCAGGATTGTCCTAATTGTGAGGACCATCTGGGCATAACAATAATACCTCTTGTGTCAAAAGGTGACTCTTGTCTTTGCATCTCAAAATGCTGCAAGATAGGCAGGGCTGTGTCATCATACACTGGATTGATGAACACAGTTTTACCTTTGATATTTTGTTGCAAAAATGGTTTTTCAGCACTGCAATAATCTGAACAGACAGCATCATATGCTGAGGCACAGGCATCAAAAGTGACTGGACCATAGGCATAATTCAGTCTCTTGAATTCTGCTTGGTCAAACACAACAGAGTCAGTTGGACATGCATTTGGTTTTGCATATTTGTCAATTTCAGTGTCATTCTTTTGATTATTGTTTTTGGTACGCATTCTGCGCACTCGAGATCTCTTTTGCATGATAGTCAGTTTGGCATGCAGTTTAGCATGCGTCTTTTTGTCTTTGACATTTTTGTCGACATTTTCTCTGCACCCTGTCTCGTCCTCGATGTCGGCAACGAGGTGTGAATGAGCACAGGAACACCCATGAGCTTCATGCTCAGGTTGTGAGTCGGAGGGGTTCAGTGCCGCGGGAGCGCAATGCTCGACCATATCGACATCTGTATCCTCGATCTCATGCAGGGGCTGAGCAGGCAGTTTAGCAGTGCATGCATGTTTGCATGGACTCGGCGACATGTCAGTGTCAATTGTCTCAATTACATTGAGAGGCACAGGTTGGCATGTCGCCCAACACCGTCATTTGTTTTTATGTAAGTCGATCTTGTCGACTTGCTTGGCTAGCTTGTTAGCTGCCACTTTGGCTTTGAACTGTTCTTTGTCATGTTCAGACGCATGGCGGCATTCATAAATTGAGTGGCCTTTTTTGCCGCATTTGGCGCACTCACCAGAGAAGCGACTCTTTTTTGGTTGACGACTGGGGAAGCTGCTGTGAGCAGCAGGACGACTTGGGGCAGAGCTGGTTGATGCTCCGTTGTTGCGTGACCACGGGTTTGTGGAGGTTGGCATGTGATAACGACCTGAATACTCCTCGTAGCGACGCTTGTGTTTCTTGATGTTGGCCTGCCTCCTTTGGGCAATCTCGACAGCGACGCGGTGCTCCTCGTCGATAGCCGAGAGATGTCTGAAAAGTACTTCATGAGTCAAGACAACCTCGTTGTTGTGGTTAGCCATCCTTTGCACCTCGGCTCTCTCGTGCTTGGGAATCGCCTGCAAAATACGCTGCACTTGCAAGTACTCAGGCACAACGAAAGGTTCATGCAGCAAAGCAAATGCAGCTTGTAGCTTGCGCTGCAAGTCGACGCAGCAAGTAGCCATCTTGGGGTCGCTCGGCTTGATGCAGATGTTACGCGCATAGTCTCCGACAGTTGTCTGAATGCCGTTGGGGAAAGCGGCCTTGAAAAAAGCTTGTTTCCAATCTTGATAGTTGACAAAGTGAGTCAGGACCTCGCAACCCATAACAATGTGAACTTGAAGCTCATGGCTGTTGAGTACAAGTTGGTGGGTGTGAGCCGCGATAGAATCGGTCTTGAACTGGCGACCGAGCCATGCCTCCGTCTCAGGAACCCAAAGCTTGTTGCGGTCGGAAATCTCCTTGTCGACATTCTCCAGAAAGGCCTTGACTGCTGGGAAGTCATGAACGTCGGCGAGCTTGTGAGAGATGTTCTGGGTTGGCGCCACAACGCGGGCTTCCAGCATCTTCTTCTCGACAATTTGACGCATAGACTGCTCGGCGGGTGGACCACCGGGAGGGTAACCGGCTTGACGGGCGCTCCGGTGCGATGCCATGGCGACAGGCGACTCGGATAAAGGTTGAAGGGTACAGAATCGTTACCAAGGGTCGATAGGACCTGCGAAATCGCGAATGTATCGTCGTGCGTGCGAGAGCAGGTCGCGGTGGGTCGGCAGGTGGAGATGGATCGTAACAGGAAGCCGAAACCAGTGTAAGTACTCGTGGCAGTACTTAGTGAAACAGGCTCTTACTCGTAGCGTTTGGCGAATTGAGTTGGTTGCTGAATGTAATCTCTTACAACATGCTGGTGGCATTGGATATTTATCCTATAGCGGTCCAACTGGGCACCGCGGACAGGCAGCTAGTAGCGCTATCCTGATGATTAGGAGTTGTAGCGCGTACTGTATTTATGTTACAAGGAATATTTATTACTGGCGCCTGGTTGTGGCCGTACCAGTACATAATACGCGTGCTGAAATATCAGCAGTACAACAGTAAGATTACTTGGCCATAAAACGTCGCAGGTGGTATTAGGGTAGTCGCTAGGCGCAACCCTAACATTGTTGCTGCTGCTGCTGCTGCCGCCCCTGCTGTTGCTGCTTGTGATAAGGCGGCCTTGCGGCGCAACTTAGCCGCACGCTTCAACGAGTGGCTACAGTTCGGGAATTTTAGGAAGTGTCGCTCTCGCGCCATCTTATCACATGTGCCCGTCACGTTGCCCCGGCAGTGCTTGCATGAGTACACGCCATCCTTCGACACACTCGCTATCCATCCCTTTGCCGGCATGCCTGCTGCCGCGCGCGGGGGGCGGGGGGGGGGGGGGGGGGGGGGTTGAGAGTTGGGGTGGATGTAACCCACCACCGGCAGGCAACACAGATGCGAGTGCGCGGCTGTCCGCGCTTGATTCAACGGTGAGCGGCGGTGACCGTGAGGCGACCCCGTACTTCATGCGCGTGCTGGGGCGTTACACAATCATCAGCAGTTAGGGCGGCTGCATTAAAACGCGCACCTACGAACACCACCTACCGCCTACCACCTACCGTACCACCTACATCCGCCCACACCTCCGCCCGTCGTGCCGCACATCGCGGCACACCGCGGGGTCAGCGGTCAGCGATGTGCGGTCAGCGATGTGCGGCGATGTGCAATGATTGCGTACATCCGCCTGTACTTAGCCCGGGTGCTCCGCGTCGGCGGGCGACACGCGAGCCCGCGTGCGCATATCAATTTGATGAAATTATGGAAACGAGAAATTCATATAGTACTTTACAGGTCGCGCGCGATAGTCGTCGCTACTCGGTATGAAATCCACGTCCCTCGTCCGTCCCGTATCGTCCCCGTATGTCGTCGTTCGTCACCAGTAGGGCACACTTGCGTCACATCTGAATCTCACAGTGTGGGCTAGAATACACGTGCGTCCATTCATAAACTAGCCGTACTCGTACCAGTACCGTGAAATCAAACGACCGAATATCGAACGTATGACGGTTCATTCACGAAGACGCAGCACGCGAGGATGGTGGAGGGCGGAGGACGGACGCCTCAGATTTCGTAACGAAACCGCGATGCTACCGGTATCATTTTGCTCACACTGCGGGCGATTTCGGACCGCCTCCTCATTTTTCTCCGCTCAAGCAACCCAATATATAATAGGGGGAAACGAATGGTCGTTGTAACCAGGCATTCAGTTGCTGAAGTACCCCCTGGAGGGATTCAGTTCAGCCTGAACTAAATTCAGCTGAATTTAGTTGAATTCAGTTGAACAGACTTCAACATGAATTCAGGCCATGAATTCATCATGAAGTCAGTTCAGTTCAGGTATGTAGGTATTCAGACTGAACTCATGCCTGAAGACCCCCCCCCCCCCCCCCGCCCCCCCCACCCCCGCGCCATCCCCCCCCCCCCCAACAGCGGCGCAAAGCTGTGGCAATTTTTGTGCGGTTGAATATATTGTTACATGTGTGACACCCACGGGACCGCCAGTATGGGACACGGACTGAATATGCGCGGTGGGGAACTGGGATGAGTCACGTCGGTTAGAAGGGGGGGGGCGGCGTCACGGCCGCGGGGGGATGCCGCCGCCGCGCTGCTGGCGGTCGTGCGCTGAGCCCCTCCCGATGACATCGGAACGCCACCCTCGCCGGCGTTCACGCCTGCAAGCTCCGCGGCTGGCTCCGCAGCATCCACACTCGTTGGTATCGTGAGGGAAGAGTGTATGATTGGTTTGGTGAGGTGAAAGTGGTGTGGCAGTGTGTGATGTGCCTTGCGGATATCCTTCCGGCATCGTGGCGTCCGGTAGCCGTCGACATTGCGACAGTCTCGGGTGCCTCACGCAGGTCAAGCAGACAAGGCTGTCGTAAACACACAGAAGGCAGCAGAGAGAGAAAGAAACAATGGTTACAACGTTGTCACCACCCGCCGCTATTTATGCGTATGGCTAGCTCACAGCTAGCCACCACCAAGCGGCACGCGCACTGCTAAGCGCGTCACCGTGAAGAGTCGTGCCTCGAAGTGTCGAACAGGAGGTCGTCGCTTAGAGACCTCCGCACATGTAGTTGACACATCAGTTTATACACAAGTATACAACTGATGTTCCAGAGGCAGGCACATTATACTTGTGCCCGCTACGGGTACGCACATGCGTATTATCCCGTAACTACTACTAAACAGTGTACCGGTACCAGTAGGACTCGTCTCATGATTCATCATCCACCAGTACTCGTATTGTGGCGCGTGACACACGCGCGCACACATACGATACATCAGGTACTCGTACATGAATGATGCTACGATCATACAGTACCCGTACAGAGTATGCCATTATTGTCACACTACATCTCTCCCCCCTTGACAACAGTGTGAAATAGCATTCCACAGGCAGTTTAATTTGCAGTCGGCACACGTGCCGGGTATTTATGCATATGCTCCACAAATTCAGGTGACTTTACAAAGTCCAACCATTTGGGAGTAGTCATAAAATCCTGCAATGCTATTGTCCTTTTAACATCAAACAAACGATGCCAAACAGGGGCAATAGACTCATCCGCAAAGTGAACAAGAAATTGCAACTGAGTACCACGTAAACCGGGCATGGAACCGATTTTAACGCTGGTAATCTTGTCAATCTCATACTCATCATCAGAGTCGTCACCGGTACCAACAACAAGAGGTACTTGCGGGCGCAACGGCGCAGTGGGACAGGGTCTCAAGTTATTAACATGAAATACTGGGTGCAACTTAACACCAGCAGGTAATTTCAGTCGATAACTATGACCGCCAATTTTCTCTACAATAGAAAAGGGGCCAAGCTGCTTGTCCATCAGCTTTTTGCAAGGCTGACCTTTGACTTTAAGCAGGCGGGTATCCACAGATACTCTATCTCCAACATTGAAGATAGGAGGATTGCGCTGTTGCCTAACACTAGGACGAACAGTCAATTCACCTTTATGGACAGCCAACACTGACCGAACCAACTCATGAATCTCCTTCATATCTTGGATACGTTGCTGAGCATCACGAGAGAATGCTATTGTTGGTCTCATACCAAACAATACATCCGGAGGCGTTTCAGGATTGAAACCATACATAACCTCAAATGGTGCATGCTCAATGCCAAGTGCTTTGTTGGAATTATACGCAAATTCCATCAATGGTAACTGGTCTACCCAGTTTGAACCATCGAAACAACAAAACGCACGAGCCAACTCAGTGACTATGGCATTAATGCGTTCAGTCAAACCATCTGTTTCAGGATGTTGGCCACTAGACATGTTCAATTTAGTGCCAAGTCTCCGCCACAAAGTTTGCCAGAATGCAGACAGGAACCGTGGATCTCTATCAGAGACGATCACACGAGGTATTCCATGCAGCCTGAATACTTCCTTCAGAAATAATTCAGCTGCCTGTCCACCAGTCACGTTGACTGTGGTTGGAATAAAATGTGCTTGCCGGGACAGATGGCAACACACAACCAACATAGTATTATAACCATTACTCTCAGGTAACTCGGTTATAAAATCCAAACCAACCGTATGCCATGGACGTGGCGGTACTGGTAAGGGCTGTGTTGGTGCAGGTGGCTGCGGACGTGCACGAACACGCCGGCACACCGAACATTGTTCACAATAGGTTTTCACGTCATGTCGTATGCGTGTCCACCAAAAACGGTCCAAGGCACGTGCCAAGGTGCTTGCATAAGCACGGTGACCAACAGAATCATGTAGCTCATACAATATCTTATTGATGATGTCACGATTGGTTGGTATGCAAAGACGTCCATGTCTCCAAAAATAACCATCGTGCTCTACCACATGACCGGACTGCTTCCACCCCCCCCCATAAGGAGTAGAACGCGTCCTCTGCATATCCAGCCTTAATAAGGTGGAGAATATTGTCATCAAGGCTAAGTGACGACGCACTTACAGCCGACAATACCGCAGTACATGGGCGATGTTCACTCACGAGTGATTCAGCCGCGTCCGGCACATCCCCGGTCCAATATAAGCCACCGAAACCAATCGGCTTAAAATCCGGTCTACGCGACAACGGATCGGCTTCATTCCACTTGCCCTTTCGGTATGCAAGAGATATGGACCCAACAAACGGCTGCAAGTCGCGTACATAGCGCACTTGTCGCCGGTTCAACCTTTCTGCCGGTTGCCTGAGCAGATGACGCAGGGTGTCATGATCTGAGACAACAAGGAATCGACAGCACCCTTCAAGGTAACAACGCCAGTGCTTAATTGATTCACAGACAGCCAAAGCTTCCAAATCATAAGCACTGTAGGTATTACCACGCTCAGCTGCATTCAGCTTTCGCGCCCAGTAACTCACTGGTTGAGGACCTCCTCCTTGGTCCTGCAGTAGTACTGCAGCAAGCCCTACGTTGGACGCATCTGTCGCTACGGTGAACGTCGCATCCGCCCCCATGGAAGGAATGGAAAGACACGGAGCGGAAATCAGTCGCAGACGAAGGACATGTCGAACTGCTCAGTCGAGGTATCGCAGGTTGAGCAGTGGAAGCTAGAATAAGGAGCGCAACAGTCGCTCCGAAACCAGTGCGACAGTCTCGGGTGCCTCACGCAGGTCAAGCAGACAAGGCTGTCGTAAACACACAGAAGGCAGCAGAGAGAGAAAGAAACAATGGTTACAACGTTGTCACCACCCGCCGCTATTTATGCGTATGGCTAGCTCACAGCTAGCCACCACCAAGCGGCACGCGCACTGCTAAGCGCGTCACCGTGAAGAGTCGTGCCTCGAAGTGTTGAACAGGAGGTCGTCGCTTAGAGACCTCCGCACATGTAGTTGACACATCAGTTTATACACAAGTATACAACTGATGTTCCAGAGGCAGGCACATTATACTTGTGCCCGCTACGGGTACGCACATGCGTATTATCCCGTAACTACTACTGAACAGTGTACCGGTACCAGTAGGACTCGTCTCATGATTCATCATCCACCAGTACTCGTATTGTGGCGCGTGACACACGCGCGCACACATACGATACATCAGGTACTCGTACATGAATGATGCTACGATCATACAGTACCCGTACAGAGTATGCCATTATTGTCACAACATGGAAGCAAGGTCAATAGCGCCAACGATAACATAACGATTATGCCAAACCAACAATGACATATTATGATACGAGTTCAAATCGTTTTGCACCCGCCGTACATATATTGCAAATTATCACGTCAATACTAGCTAATCTCCTGATAGGGGCTATTCAATACTATCCGCCACACATCTGGGCCATATACGGCTACGCCACGTAGGACACCCTAATGGGCGGCAGGGAACAATATCTCTACGGATTCGGAGTATTCATAGGTAGTCAGTCCTACTATATATAGTTGGGCCCCAGACTTAAAACTCGTATTTTTAAAGGGACTTCATGTAGGGGGCATTCAAGCCACTTCCGGCATGTATTCACGCTGAACTGAATTCAGCTGAATAAGTTGGGACTTCGGGCTGAAGTACCCTGAACTGCATGCCCTTCAGCGCAACCCTGGTTGTAACCGTCGTCGCCGCTATCTATCTGTCCAAGTAAAGCCTACGGCGTGGCAATGCGCATTGCATTCCCTACCTGACGGCCATGCCATCCTCGCCGCGGCACGCTCCAATATGGCGAGCGGAAAGGACGAACGAGGAGGTGGAGGTCGGGGCCGCGGTACTTCGGCTAGAGGCCGGGGGAGGGGGAAAGGGACTGGTGTTGCTTCCGCGCCATGCCGCGCACCCGCGGCCGTGAGGGCAGCCGCACCGCCAGCCGCCGAACCGACTCCACTCGCGCCCCAGCCCCCCCCCCCCCCCCCCCCCCCACCCCCCCCGCTGACGAGGCCCGGGTTAAGCATGGACGTGAGTCTTCCTTGGTGGCGGCGATTGGCGAGGACGGCACTGGGTGGACGTTTACGAAAACAACGTGCCGCTCGGCGACAGCGGTGACAACGATCGGCTTCCGTGCGACTGAACGCCACCATTTCAGCCGTGGACTGAGTCGGCATGTTCTTCGCTGGGTGAAACGGGGGTGCTGCCGTCATTGGATTTGCTTGTGCGAAGCTGCGGGTGTGGCTGGCGGGAGCCCGACGCCGCCGCTGCACGGGAGGGATGGGCGGCCGCCGGGAGCGGGCGTTCGCAAGACCCCCCACGCGAATATGTTTTACCATCATGGCTTTAACATGTGTGCACTACAAACAAAACTAACAACAATAAATATGAAAGGTTGCCAGCACAAGAGAGACACAAGCATGAAACCAAGGTCAAGCAGGAGGCCAAGGAGCCAAGAACCAAGGATCCTTCGAAGAGCCAAGGGAGCCACGAAGTCGCCAAGCTGCCAGGAACCGAAGGGTCAAGGGAAGCGCTGGAGCCAAGGAACGGCCAGAAAGACCGAAAGGGGAACATGAAACCAATGGGGACCACCGCCCAAGGGTAGGCCATCAGCCGCGGCGAGTACGCTTGCAGCCAATGACCCGCCGGGTCATAGCAACACATGCCGACAATCGAGCGACGCGACGCGGGCGCCTCAGCACCATTACATGCCGCGCGCGCGGCCCCGGCCCCGCCAAGAACGTTGTCTGCATGTGCCACACGCGAGTGGTGGCGGGAGGCCGGTACACCACCCCGCAATAGATCCAGATTAGCCGTCGGATGGAATGGGCGCCCTCTGAAACGCGTTGACCGCTGTCCATTTCACCCACCGGAAATGTACGTTCCCGCGCAGTAGTCAATAAGGAATGAATAAGCTCTTATTCCTCAGGCAGTTACGATTAAATGTTAGTATGTTTTAGGTACCGGATTTTCGGAGAAACTGAGGGGGATTGGGAAGATCTTTAATTTGGGGTGGAAATTTTCATTTCAGTACTTAGTAAGCAATGTTGGCCATCTGGTGGCCTGAGCTAGGTCTCTCACAGCCGCACCGCGTGCGTTGGCAACGGTATCTATATCATCCAGGCAATCAATACCGTACTATAAAGCGACGACATACAGCATATCAGCGGCAGCATAGCACTACATGGAGGGGCGGATATATAGGGCCACCGTATGGTTGGGTTGCCTGCCTTGATGCTGGCCGTAATATGCTTATGGTTTCAAAAAGTGCCCCACCCCCTCTCCGTTTTATGCTTGCATGTGGCAGGGAACACCCTCATGCACACATCCATGCAATGAAGAGTTCAGAAAAGTCATGTTATAAGTGGGAGTGTTTATGTAGCTGAGGGCACGTTTTAATAAGTACTACTGTCAGACCTAGTAAAAGATAGTTGAGGGGGGGACGGAAAGTTGAAGGGGGGGGGGGGGGGGGCTAAAACATAACATTTGATCGTAACTGCCCTATTGCGTGTCACGGGGGGGACCCCCCGCGTGACATCCAATAATAATAAGGAATAAGGGCTTATTCATCCTTATTCATTTAGCGACGACTAACGGCCGTACGATTTACTGTTACGGTAATCTTACGGTCGCGATAAAAATTTCACAACGCGAAGGCAATAAGCAATAACGGGCGGCGTAGCACGAGTGCAAGCGTTTGCGAGTAGCGACTACTCGCGATGAGCCGCGCAGCCGTAAATTCGTACCGGGTACCAGTACGAGTATTTGCGATTATGACTCAAACAGAAACGCGGCCTAATGACGGTGAAATCGGCCCGTAGCATTTGCAGCCGCCCATGCTCGTGCGCATATGTCGCGGCGCGCAATTATTATACACCCCTCCACATAAGTTTGGGTTTTGCAGTTTTGTTCGACATGCGCATGTCATGTAGAAAATACTGCGTAGGCAATTGCATGCAAGTGACTAAGGGCGAGGTCGACTTGGGAAAAAATGGGGGCGCGCTCTAGGCCTAACCGTGCGACATGGCATGCGTCGTTCTGCGCCCCTCGAGCGAGAAATGGCAAATCAATCCGTGAAAAACTTGCACTGGAAAATAACAAGTTGCGCCATCCCTTCGTACGCATACATCCAACGCGCAAATCCACGCCGTACTGACGTGCTGCCATCTTTAGTGTAAGGTTCACCTACAACATGTGTGAGGCACCAAGATTAGGTCACTAAGGGTATTGCACAAGCCCTAAATTACAGTTTTACCACTACATGGCGTGATTTTCGGCCAAAAATGGTGATGTTATTGTTGCCTGCTCACGCATGAAAGGCTTATTGAGCCCTCCTTGGCTTAGGCGAGAGCGCATCAATGGGGGTCACGTGCTCGCATGGCAATTGCGCCGAATCACAAGTAGAATGCCACATAGCAGCGCGCTATAGAATGCTCGAATATCATCAAAAATAATATGTTGAAAAACAACACAATGCTGTTGGTCATCGAGGACATGGCTAGAGAGGGAGCATGTGGCAAGCTTGCGCCGCCCGTGTGCATCTACATTCATAACACTGTCACACAAATGCGTTTGGAGTAAGGGGACACACATAGCGCAAAGCTACGCCCCCATGTTGAGGCTGAGTGTTGCGAAATGATGCCGTGATTGATGTATTTTATGTTTATCGCTAGAAAGTGGTCAAAACGTGCAAATTAGGTGCTCAAAAATCGTCAATTACAGTCATGCGTTTGACGCAAGGATTTTTTGCGCATTTTTCAGAATTTTTGGAGCACTCCCTGAGCCGCTATAAGCGATTGAAGTCAAGGGGGTGTCGCTTGCAGTGGGCAAAACTGCACTGGTCCTAGCATCGTCACACTGTGAGATACAGATGTGACATACGGGTGACGAAGCACTACTACTAGCGACTATTATTTATCCGTGAAGGGTGCTGCTGGTGGCGGCACGTCCATCCAGTTACGTGCGAGTACATCCGGCGTTACTGCCGGCGGGCGATAAATCCTTTTTGTAATCATTCTGGTAGTCGTACTAGCCCGGTGACGTGTTACATGGCACTGACGTATAAGGTACAAGGTTGTCCGTGTGGTACCGGGTAGTACGCGATATATTTATTAAGCCGGTACCGGGTATCTAGTACGAACCCGGGCGCGATGACGAGTCGTCATGTGGATAACTACGACTATTAGTACATGGGAGCGCAAATCGCAGCCGTACTATTCGGCTAGGGGCCTGCCCGCCGTCCGATCAAAGGTCATCATCGGGCGGTTTGGCTGCCATGTTTTGCCAAAGAGTGATCACGTTACATACATATTTGCGAGGGGGAGGGGGGCAGGCAGCGGTTTGCCGAAGAATGTTTAAATTACAATATTCGCGACAGCTGCCGTCGGGGCATGTGGCGGGGGGCGGGGGGGGGGGGGGGGGGGGGGGGGGAGGCGGGCGGGCGTGGTCCCCCACGCCCGCCCGCCTCCCCCCCCCCCCCCCCCCCCCCCCCCCCCCCCCCCGCCGCCCGCCGCTCCCGCCGGGGGAGTGAGGGGAGGGCGGTAAGGGGGCGGGCGCTACTGCTTGTTCTTGTTCTTGGGTGCCCCGGGGGACCCTCCGCTTCGACGATCTCGCTGCCTCCGCCTCCGCCTCCGCCTCCGCCTCCGCCTCCGACTCCGCCTCCGACTCCGCAACCGTCAGTTTCTTACCTCGGCGCTTCTTCACTGGCCTCTTCCGCTTCTTGTCATCCGTCAGTGTCTTCACCACCCCGGGAGGCTGTGCCGTCGACGACGCCGCCATGAGCTTCCTTACCTTGGCGTCGGGACGCCCCCTGTGCCCAGACGCCCACAACAAGCCACAATCGTTTCGCCTTTAAGCGGCTGAGGATGCGGCCTCCTCGGCCACCACGAGTTGCGCCGCTGGCACTGTGGAAGCCTTGGCGTTGAGGTGGGCCTTACGGCGCTCCCGGACGAACCTGCGCGCGGCACAAGTTAGCCACGAGTGGGTGCGTGCTAATGTGGAGGGTGGAGTGTTTTGTTGCGCGCCCACCTTGTCACGCGTTTCCTCATGTCTTTCTCGTCCTCCTCGATGCCGGCGGCGCGGACACGCGAGACAACAAGGCTCGCCGCCCCCTTTGCCCTCGCACAGGAAGACCGGGGCGAGGTCTGCCATGGCGCTGTCAGCGGTGAAGGGGGGGGGGGGGGGGGGGCTCACACGCACGTGTGCCCACTCTGCCTTACGTGACTATGCCCACCCAAACCCACCCAACCCGCGAGCTACTATGTTTCCTCCCACATCTACGGCCATTGCACCATACAATGCTCTATGCATGTGGGCCATCAATATATGTGCCAATAACATGACTTGTATTGTTGTGCATCATTGCGTCATGCCCTTTGAGCGCCGCGCCAGATCGCAATACCCTATTATTAGGGTATTAGGTTATAGTTCAGACCCTATCAAGCAAAAGGTTTATAACAACCTAAAACATTCCCGGGTTCCAGCCCTAAAGCCCTACGTTTAGGTACCCTAGTATTTTGCATTTTATATTCAGCCAAAAAGGACCCCAAACTTATGTGGAGGGGTGTATATCGTATTTCGCTGCGGCGTGTGACCTCCAGTGATATGTGGTCAGTTTCAAATCTATTCTGCAAATTATCTCGGAATATTATCTGCTCGAGCGGTGAATATTGTCGTCTGTTCTGCCGCATATGGTCGACGACTGCCATCTACACCCCTCCACATAATCATGGGATTTGCAGATTCGATCCACATGCCCATGCGCGGCTACATTGGGACCGTCGTGCGCGCGTGCATGCACCTTACTCATGGTCGTACGGCGAGGGGGAAATGCCGCGATGGCGCGATACACCCGATATTGACATGCGGTAGCCATTGCCGTCAGCACTTTCATTTAGGCAAAAGCAGGGCTTCTAGCGCTAGCGCATCAAAACCATCACTTACGCCACCCGTGTGCATAAATAGGCATATATAGGTCACCATTGCCCCCGTATGTACGGGCGCCACAGCGTACGTACTCATATAACATCACTCTTGGTATGATAACTATCCACCATACACGTAGGGCATTGAAATTAGGTCATTCACGACATGGATCAAGCCCTATGTGTCGATGACGATGGTTTATGGGCAAAGCCGTGTACAAAATGCGGTTGTGATCGCTGCATGCGCAAGCGGGAGAGGGTTCTCGCGGCCTCCTTGCCGTAGGGCAAAATTTTTCTATAGTAGCGCATGGCCGCATCCTCGTAGCGCGGCATGGTGAGCCCAGTGGGAAGGCAATGGCGTGCACCTTGATCCGTCGTGCTGGTGAAAATAATGTTGTGAAAGGGGGGTCCGGCATGGCGGCCGTGGGCATATCGCTCAAGGGGGGCAAGTGCCAAGTATGAGTGCGTGGTCCATGCACTAGTACACGAAACACATTGTCCCGCCACCATGTATCATATTTTAAGATCCACTTGGCGCAAAGTTTCACGCCAATGTGTTGACCACACGCTGACACAGACGTCATATTTCGAACTAAAATATTTCTTAAAGATTGAAAAAGTGCCTAAATGACCTTAGACGACCGTGCCGGATCTTGAGAAACTATAGCCCTGCCCGTCGCGTAGGTTTTAGTATTTTTTATATGAAAAAATCTGACGTTTCCTCGCAACGGACCGAGCGATACCGCGAGTTTGAGAGCTGCACCACAATAAGGCAACATTGCAGTGAGATTGGTATCACGCCACATCGTGCACGGGCGCACGCCAACACTTTGGCCTTACCCCACCCCACAATCTCATGGCCGCTTTGCTGGCATGTTTCCTCGCTCACCCATGGCCATCCCACCATGCAATGGTCTATGCATGCGTGGCGGGGCGTGCGGGGCACCAAACCCCATTTTTGTGGGGGTACTGAAAACGCTCAGTGTGACACAAGTGCCACTCGTGTAGGACACATGTTACGGCCAAAGGGCTTGCTCACACCCTATGCTGATAAAAGGCTGAGCATAAATGTGCAACAAGCATTCCATGATTTCAGGTCATAAACCCTAGATTCAGTTGCCATACTATTCGTAAGCTCGGATTCGGCGAGAAAGGAGCCTAAGACTTATGTGGAGGGGTGAAGAAGGATTATATAGCGACAACAATATGCATATCGTCACTCCTTCGCGTAGCGACCATATATATATTTATGTAAGTAGGATTATTGATACAACATTGTCGCTAATGGTACACGAGTAGGTGGGAGAGTAGGTACGCGCATTTATATTGAAACGGTTAAACACCCTATTCCGCTTCTAATCATCATGGCATCATATAGGTGGTATTTTAGGAAATCCCTACAGTGCAAATTGCAAATAACCTTGTTTTAGCGACCATGTTGCTGTATTATTGTATGCCTTGTTTGCGTGATTTCCTCGGTCTGTTTGACCACCCGATCCGGGAACTTGAGCTGATTGCGGCGCTTTATTTGTGGTATAGAGCGAGTGACTACAAATATGTTAGTCGGCAGCTCGAGATCGGTAAGGGCGTGAGAGATTAGGGCGTGAATGCATATTTGTCCCGGTAGTAATGCGTCATCTCGTAACAAAGGCAAAGTGATTCGGTACCATGGTACGTCGTGACTTGACCGTGGTCTTGGAACATGGGCCGATGCGTTGTTAGGCTTGTTGGTTCAACTCGCATAGGCCGTATGTCCGGATTACGAGTGCTTGCTCCCGCAATACCGGCAATCCTGAACGTGCCTCGTTGTATGTCCGCTCGGTAGAGCGGTAGTCTCCTATATTCGGGAGGTCCCCGGTGGTCTTCTATTTAGGAGGTCCCCATATCGATTCCCGGCTCTGTTATTTAAAGGCAATATCGACTGGGCCCGTGGCCCAGTTGTACCCGGTTGATGCATCAGTCCTTCGGGGTTCCAATGAGGCAACGGTATTATGACTATGCGAGATCTACGACTGGAATTGGCGCAAGAGGTAAGGTGTTGGGGGGGGGCGGGGGGGGGGGGGGGGGGGGGGGCTTCTGCCGATGACCCGCTGCGAGGTTTACTTTACTTTTACCGTGGTTTAGAAATTCCACCATGTTAAAGGCCTAGACTGCTAAATAAAGTCAAATAGTCCAATGGTTCTGCATTAATTTGCAATAAATGTTTTATAAGAAGACTTATTCGTCTCGTCTACGGGTATGGTACGGCTTATTTACATTATTGCAGTAGTATTTACGGTAGTATTAAATTTACGAGTGGTCGACTACGACCGCGAACATTTGCTCTCAGTAACATCGGGATGCGAGGGGCGCCAGTCGCGATACGTACCCGCGGATATCCTGCGCGCGGCCGCTTTTTTACCCGCCGTGTTGCCGTATTTCACTACTACGGCCAAGGTACATCCACGTGGGGGTCTGAGACGCGCCGATTCAGCCGAAACGTCGCACCGCTCGACACTCGTCGACCATCCACAGCATTGCTTGGGGTATGTTACGACGCGCCATCATCGGCCAATATACTCGTAGTCGCTCGTCGTACGGGACAGACGTAGCGACCTCGTAACAAGCGACAAAAAACTGCGCATCGGTCGCGTCGCTCGGTCCGCCAGCACGCACCGTTACCCGTAAGCGTACCCGTACATCCCGTTCGCGACGACTGGTACGAGGCTACTGCTACCAGAGCAGTACCAGAACAGCAAGGTCGCTCCTCTCGGCTGCGGTGGCTGCGTGGATTACACGCGATAGATTAACGGATAATTGGTGCTGGTTTCCCTGAACGAGCACCTCCGCTCGTCGTACTTTTATTTTATCAAGCAACGCCGCACGCTGCCAGCCGGCGGGCGTCGCTTCTTTCGTTTTGGGGGCACGCGATCGCGGACGGTTCACCGACAGGTGGCACTGCCGCGCCGCCGCTCTTATACAAGCCCTTTGGTCGCTATACTGTATTTATGAGCGCCGTAGACCCATTAACGTAAGTATCTCCATAAACGGTACTACCAGTAGAAGTAGTCGCTATCGTATGCACACCGACTTCAAAAAAACGGGTGTATCTCGCGCAGATTGCCCGCTGGCGCTGTCTGGCGAATACAGGTATTTAAAAGGAGCCGCTCTGGGACGTCGTGGCACCAGCGACCAGCCGTGGCGTCTGTCCACAGCAGCTTCACGACCCTGAAACCGCCGGCTGACCCGGTCTCACCCCGAGACGCAACATATGTCACAGACTACGACTTCTTGCTCCGGAAACGCCGCTACGGCGCCTGATCGAAAACTTCGCTTGTCGGTACCCTGACTGCCTTCTCTGGCGCGTGGGGCCAGCACAGCCCCGCTCCGACTCAGCCAGAATGACGCGACTGCCCGCCTCTGCAGTGTTGCTGCTCCTCTTTCTGGCTTCGGCCCCGGGCTTATGCCAGTCTAGAAGCCCGCCGAGTGGGTGGAACGGCCCCGCGCCCTGCGTATTTTCTCCCGCCGTCACCAAGCCGCACGGCACGTGGTTCGACGGCGTGAGGGAGCGGTGTTACTGCAACAACGGGCAGTGGGAGCAGTGCCGCCCCCTGGCCAGCGTGAGCAGGCCGGCGCCCCCGCCGGCGTACAACCCGCCCGTCTACAGCCCGCCTGTCGACCGGCCGGTCTACAACCCGCCTGCTGATCGGCCGGTCTACAACCCCCCGGTTTTCAACCTCTCGCCGGTGTACAACCCGCCCGTCTACAATCCGCCTGTCGACCGGCCGGTGTACAACCCCCCGCCGGTCTACAACCCGCCTGTCTACAACCCTCCAGTGTACGAGCCCCCGACGTACTACCAGAACTGCGGCGCCATCAAGCATGGCTCCTGGGGAGCTACTGATTTTGATCGCAAGGTGCGCGTACGCCTCGCTTGCTGCCCCACTACCGCCCGAGGAATAGTCACAATACCGTGAAATCCATTTTTGAAGTCCCGTCGCTTGCCCTTTCCGTTCCGGGCGACACATTTCTCTGTTGCAGAGGTGGTGCAAAGCAAGGATTGTTCCTCTGAGTTGCCTGCTGTGCTGCTTTCGTATTTTGACTTGTCGCGACCTTCGCTTCCGTGCCCCAGGTTTGCTACTGCAACGACGGGAAGCTGGAGCTGTGCGAGAACATCCCAAGCCAGGGCTGCGAGTACAACAACTACTACGTCGATGACGGCGAGTACATCGACACGGACAGGCAGCGCTGCCAGTGCCGCGAGGGCCGGCTCCAGTTCTGCACTGACCTGTGCCAGGCCGGTCGCATGCAGCTGATGTTCCTGTTTGACACCTCCACCTCCATCAAGGAGGACGATGATGGTGAGTCCGGAGAGCGAGGTGGGCCGGGAAAACTGGGAGGCGATGAAGAGCTTCACAGCAGATGTGGTGCGGGGCGTCCCCGTTGGATACAATGCAGTCCAGATTGGCTACACTAGCTTTGCCGACAGACCCGAGACACGCATCAGCTTCTCTGACTCGGAGAGCACCAACAAGAACGCGCTGCTCAGGTCGCTAGGGCGGTGGTACCCCAAGATCAAGGGCCAGACTTACCTGGCCCGTGCCATGCGCCATAGCCGTGATCTGTACGATTACCGCGACAACTCCGCCAAGGTTTTGGTCATTCTCACCGATGGCAACGCTGATGACAACATCCGGAGGATTTCGGAGGAGATGCGCAACCAAGGGTTCATTATCTGGGCCATTGGTGTCGGCAATGCCATTGAGTTCGATCAGCTGTACGTCCTGGCTGGCGACGGCAGCCGCGTGCTTCAGGTTCGCGATTTCAACAGCCTTGCTGGCAACCTGGACTTCTTGCGCAATGCAGTGTGCCAGGACTACGGCAGCTACTCCGGATAGTTTCCAAGGAGGTAGTGACGGCGCGATAGAAATTGCCCCCCCCCCCCCCCCCCCCCCCCCCCTCCAAGGCCGCTGACGTCATCCGACACAGCCCGTGATGTATATATAAGGAGTCTGCCTGCTGCGGGTACATCCAGACACAACTTCTGAATGTAACTCATGCAACATGCGTAGTAAGACGACTTGCCCCATCAGTAATCAGAGCAACCTTCGCTACTTCTGCCCTGTGCACGGATCCTGCTTTGCAGGTGGGAATTGTTAGACAACCTAGGGTCCGGGTCAGACATGGTACCCGTAGTGGATCCTGGGGACAGACCCTGGACCGAAACCCTGGTGACAACTGTTAGATCCTGATCGGTGTACTTCATCGATCAGGCTGAGCAGCGCCCATCAAGGTGTGTACTGCTACACAACCGGTATACGGTATTATGTAATCTACTATGAGCCCATGGCACACTCCCGCTTTATGGTATGCTGATGTCCGTATATGCATGAACTGTAAACACCTTCCGCCTGTATCAAGTTGCATAGCATTTTTAACTCCCACGTACAGAAACAAAGCGACTGCACTGGTGATGATACGCGTTTCTCAGAACCTGCGAGGGCAGTTCAGGGGCATCGCTCCGATGAACCAGATCGGAAGCATTATAGAAGGATCACGCTGAGGAAGCTGTTAAGGGTTTTTGAATGCGTCCGGGACATGGCATTTGCTTGCGAGGCCGATTTTGAATATTTGACCGCTCCATGTGGTACCACCGCCCTACCAGGATCAGGAATTGGGTTGATGGTGGCTCAAGCTGCGCATCACAGCGTACGTGCGAGTCATATAGGCGCACATTTCAAATCCACGCCCGTGACACATTAGTGCAGTATTCTCGTGTTAGTTGGGAAATTGAAAATCACAATTCTGCCAACTTCAAGTAGAAGTATAGGTACTGACAAGTTTAGTTCAAGTACACCGTTTACAACATTGTTCACCGCTACAATTTTCCAGGTTTCGCCTTCCCGTTGGGCATAGAGGCAGTTTGTATTGATTTCGAATCCTTGGGCTGGTGAGGATTCAAAGTACGGCTGTGTGCTGATTATGTACAATGTGATTGACTAACAAGGTTTAATGACCCTTGTATCCAACATTGCAGCGCATCCGATCGGTTACCCCGGGCTACCCTGTACGGTTTGGAATGGCGATGCGGTCTGAATACAAGGGTTGCTCCGTACTGCCATGCCGTGGCAATTATATGGCTAATCACATGCCAAGCAGGTATTTTAACAAGTGTGTGTAGCCTGCCAGATTGCTCTTCTACACACTGTGCACGTATGTAGTGGCTGTGTGAATTATGAAGTACATTTCATTATGTCTCCCTGGAAGGCGGTCCAAAATGATAGGGCCGCCAGCTCACTTCAGCCCCGCTGCCATCTGTAGGACTGCCACGACGGCATCCACATGGCAGTGTCTCTGCGGTTGAGGCATACAGCCCATGGTCGTTGCTGATAATCCCTCCATGAGTAGCATGCCAGTCCTGATCGAATGGGGTTCGAGTACGCATGCCGGCAACAGTGCTTCTCTTGTGCCCGGACCCCGTGTACATGCTCGCTGTGGGGGCCTTGATGCGTCCCTCCACGGGCTCATGCGTGGGGAATTCGTGACCCTGGCCGAGCCGGAGAGCGCATCCTGGTAGTAACCTGCCCTCTGCGGGTCGCGCTGTGACAGCTGCTTGTAGGTGCTTTGCGCCACTTTCAATGATTCCTGCGATTTCGGGCAGAGGTGGCGGGCGGACGGGCCACAAAAGTGCACCGTGTCATCACGGCTCTCGATATGTTTTCCACCATGATACGGCAGGAGGCATGGCCGATATGGGCGCAGCAGGCGTATTGCCAAACCTCGGGGTTGCCACCGAGCTCGCCTTGCAGCTCATGGATGCGCGCCAGGGTGAGCAACGGCCACTTGGAGTCCGGTTCCACCTGCCAGCAGCCGCACACGTGTTACAAGCTTCTCGGCTGGAGGAGCAGCCGCTGACGGCAAGGGCTTGGAAGGGGGCAGGCGCTCCCCAGGGCTGCGATTGCCTGCCATCAGCACGGTGCCCCCACATTGTACTGCGCACTGCTGGTCCTCACGTCATATTTACACAAGAAAACCTTCAACTAAAACGTAAATTTCTACATCCTACACGGCAGCCACGCTCTGGGTACTATGCAAGTGTGTGTTATTGTTATGAGCCCCTCATGGACACTGGCAACGAAAACATTTCCCCGTTGGAATCTACGCGCTAATTCGCCCCCCCCCCCCCCCCCCCCCCCCATTGCAAGCCCAGATTGGGATTGCATGCGACCGATAAGAACGTTCGCTATAGTTCCGCTATGTCTTAATGCAGGTTTGACCTCTGACAAGTAGGGCAGGTTCTTCCGCGAATTGCTCATTGTTCTTATTACCGAGTCGGCCCGCCTACCATAATATACACGAATATAGCAATGAACCTTCCGCTCAGTCATGCAAAAACAAAGAAAATCCTTGCAAGCCGAGACCCTTATCGAATGTCAGGGTACACGAGAGCAAACGCCTCTTGGGAAGAAGGCACTGAGCGATCGGGCTTGCGTGCGACCAATGAGAACATTAGCTATAGTTCCGGTATTGTTTCGTCCAGGTTTGACCTCTTACAGATAGGGCAAGTTCTTTCTGGCATTGTTCGTATTACCGCGTCGGCCCGCGTACCGTAATATACCATGAATATAGCTATATATTCAGCAAGATATATAATATAGCTAGATATGAATCTTTGGCTCAGCCATGCAAAACAAATAGCTATTCTTGCAAGCCGAGAGCCAAATCGAATGTCAGGGTACACAGCAGCAAATAGTGGGTGGGAAGAAGGCACTGAGCGTGAGTGCCCACCTCGAGCAGCTCTTGGCACATGCCCGCTTCCGCTTCCAGCGCTTCCAGCAGGCTTGACTTTGCGTCCGGAGACTGCAGGAATGCGCGCCATGCGTCATTCCCCTACTTGCAGGCAGAATAGGCGCTGACTGCTTGGGGAGGACTGGCGCAGGCAGCCGGCCGACCAGGTGGCCGCACTCTCCGCACCTGGTCCGCCGATGCCAGGCACGCGCCAAGCAGCCAGCGGTGGTAGAACCACCCGCTCTGGTCATCCGGCTCTGTGAAAAACGCCTGCTTCACCAGCTGCAGCTCCTGGAGCAGCACCCACATCGGGACGGCGCCCTTCCCCTGCGGCACCACGCCACCACAGGGCCTCATCCCACGCTGCGCACGGTGCCCATGCGGTGCCGCGGGCGGTGCTGCAGGCAGGTGTAGCCGCAAAGGTGTGTGTCACCTGCTGGCCGGTGGCTGGCACTCCCGGGACAGACTCCCTGCTCGGCGGATCCTGCACTGTACTCCCTGCTGCCTCCTCTTGGCACAGCTGATCCAGCGTTTTGTGTCCAACGTGCACCTGGTCGCGGTGGACGAGTGAGGCTTGTGAACGACTTCCGAGGTCATGCAGTCCCAACCTACCGGTAGGGAAGGTTTCGTTCGTTTCAATGGTGGTACATAGGGGGGTGGCAGCGAGAGGGCGGGTGTCACCTTTGGGATCAGCGCTGTCCTGTAATGCCACGCAGAGTAGTTGGAGAAGTTCTGCTCAATCTACAACATGCCAAACACCACACACGACATGAGGGAAAAAGCCCAGTGGTGTATAGGTATGTCATGTAAGTTCCAGGGGGTAGTTCGGGGGAGGGAGGGGGGATAACGCGAGACACCTTTTGATGCGTGTACTCCAGCTCTGTCTCTGCGCCGAGGCCCATCAGAGATGCCAGCCAGCGGCGGTACCCCCACCCATGAAAGTTGCGCTCGTCGGCGTTGAGCAGCTTCCCCACCAGCTCCAGCTCGCGCTCCACAGGGAGCAGCTTCCGCGCTACAATCCACTGGAATGCCGGCGAAGAACAACCCGTCAGAGCCTGCCTATAAACTACCCCCCCCCCCCCCCCTTCCCTTCTGCCCCACCCACCGCACTCACAGCTCTGGCGGCCCCCACCTTGCGGTGCTGCCAGGTTGAGTAAGATTTTGGGTTCTTCATGAGCGCCCTCTGCGTCAGCTCCAGCTCCTGCTTCGCGCAGTCCCTGGCCGCTTCTGCGTCCTCCCCATCCAGCACCGCCGCGATGCCCTCCTTCCGGAAGTTCCAAACCGTGTACACCTGAATCCAGCACAACATGGTCAGGTGTGGGGGCGCAGCGGATACCGTCCCCTCCTGTGCGGCTGTGCCCCCAAATCCAGCGTGCCAAGTGCTTGTCACATCTCCCTGCGGCACGCACCGACCGACGGACTGGTGCTTCCCGGGACAGTCGGCGAGTTGCTCCCCTCGAAGGAAGCGAGGACCCGCAAATATGACGCTGTAACGGGAGAGGCCGGGGGGAGGGGGGATCCACGGCGAGCGCGCACCTCCGGGTTGAGCTCCAACAGCTTGGCGGCAAGCGCCAGGGACTCCGTGTCGTAGCGCTGGGCCTTTCGGCGAGCCAGCACCTCTCCGGCCAGCGCCGCGTACAGGGACGCCTTCTGCGCCGCCTTGCTAGCGATAGCGGGGTCTATCGTGGAGCCCTTGGGCGGACGCGGTCGACCGTGCATAGTCGCGGACTCCAGGCAGACTTCAAAGTATTTTCCAGTAGCAGAACTCGGCTGTTCCGAGTCTGCTGCTTGCTTTGGCCTCGCTGACTGGAAGCTGTTGCTTGTAACGGCGACGAGCAAGGCTGCGCACTGCCCTTGAGACGGGCTGGTGGGCTCGCTCCTCGTCCGAATCGCCGCAAGCAGCTTCGATTTATCGGCGACGACACGCAACGCTACTTCAGACGAGTCAAACAATCGAGTTAAGATTACACGCCCTATCGCGCCACAAATAGCGACTATCTATGCAGGCTATGCTATAGTCGCTAGTTCAGCTACGCTTTTTCCCTCCCCCGGCCTGGCGCGGGGCGAAATCGACACGAAGTGCCGTGCTCACGCCACGTAACCCAAACGCGGATCCCGGATCTCGATCCCGATCCGATACATGTGCGGGCGGGAACCGCGCGCTCACCACCGCTGGTCGATTGCTCCGCCACCGCGCGACGCGCACGCCAGATTCATCCCCGGCCGGCCCGTTGCGACTTCCGGGTATACGAACGATTAGCGAATAAACTCTACACCAGGCCAGCGCAGTGCTGTCATCTCGCGCCTCACCGGGAACCCACTACCCTGTCGCTTCATACAGCCCTGCCACAGGGAAGGCAACGCAGTTTACTACTAATTCAGAAACGGCGACAATCTTGCTATCCGGGCAGCAACAATCGTCTTGCCTCGCCTGGCAGGGTTTTCCCTGCGCCAGCGCACGAGAGAGACAGGAGCGAGCAGAAAGGCAGCAATGGCGTGCGCGCGCCTCTCCTGCTGCGCGACCCCGCTGGCGCGTACCAACCCGGTTGGGCCGCCCGTGGCCTTGCGGGCCGCCCAGTTCCGCGTGCCGCGGGGAATGCCTGCGTCTGGGCTGTGCACGCCCCCCGCCACCCGCCAGCGTTGGCGCGTGGCTAGCAGTTCGGAGGGCAAGGACGCGCCATCCGAGGCTATGTCGGTGGAAGAAGGCGCTCGTGATCCTGGACGTCGCCGAGAACGCCAGCTTCGAACAGATAGTCGCCGCGAAGAACGCGAAAATCTCGGAGGGCTCCGTTGCCACGAGCAAGGTGCGATGCACCCCAACGCCAACTTCCCGCTTTCCGTCGCGCTTGCCGCCTGCTCATATTAGCGTTCCCGCCCGCTTCGGCCGCAACAGGTGGACGCGGCGTACGACGCGATGCTAATGCAGAGCATGAAGCGGCGTCTGAGCGGGCAAGTGGACACCACTGTCCGGTTCGCGGACGTCCCCAAGTACAAGCCCCCGCCGAAGGTGAGCGCGCATGACTTGTTATACCCCCTTCCTTCCTCTGGCCCCTGGCCTCTTCGCTTCTAGATAGAGCTGTTACGGTGCCGCCTGGACCTGTCCAGAGGACCTGTCCAGCGTTCCCAGCCCATTTCCAGGTATTTTATGTCTGACTCTCACGTGGCGGGTGGTGCGCTCTGCCAGAAGGAGAACATGATGTCCAACATCAGCCTGCCAGCAGGACTGGCTGTGGAGCAGGTCTCGCAGGACAAGGCAGTAACGCAGGCGGCGGCGTTTGGCATCTTCGCCACCTGGGCGCTCATCCAGGTTCGGCCCGCCTTGCGCAGAGGGGGGACCCTGGCTTGGCATGCGCTCCACGCAGTCCTTGTGATGGGCAGGGTTACAGGGGCAAGGTAGGGGGTGTTGAACGGTCAGTGGAACTGCTACCCTGCGGGGGCTGCCTTCATCAGCCTTGCGTGCTCTGCGGGTGATTTCACCAGAGTCCGCCGGCACGCAGTGTGTGAGTTGAGCCTGCCAAGGGGGGCGCGGGAAGTGGGGGGGGGGGGGGGGGGGGGGGGCTGCTGAGGAGTGCGGTGTATTGACCTGCCCCCTGCAGGGCATCACCGACTCTCCGTCCGTAGCCCTGTCAGATGTGGCGGGGCTGCAGCTGGGCCTCTCCTTCGCCGCTTCAATCTACTTCCTGCGCGAGTACAAGCGGCTGTCCATCGGTATGTCATCGTCATCTCCTGGACGTACCCCATCTCCCATGCTTCGGACCCAGCGCGCCATGTCTATATGCAACACGCGGCAGCGCGTGCACGCGATTAGGCCCAATGCGTCAGCGACCCACTCGCACTCCCACATGTGCTGGCATGCAGGGCGAGCGGCCGCAATCACTGGCGGGGGCCTCGTCCTGGGCGCGCTCCTAGGGGGTCTGGTGCAGGGCTGGCTGCGCGTGGACATCGTGCCTGTAGGGGTGAGCAAAGTCATGCCTCTGCCTGCCAACTATAGTCTCGAACACTCCCAGCTTCGTTTGGACCCCACGTCTAAAACTCTCTCTCTTGATGCGATGTTCCGTCCAAGTCTTACGCATGAGCTCCTCTGTGCCTCGCAGGGCTTTGGATCTCCCGGTGTCCTTGTCAGCGAATTCTCCATCCTCGGCATCTGGGCGTTCTGTACGTTTCTGGCATAGATAAGACTCCTAGCATGTAGCCCCCGGCCAAGCGCATGAATCAATTCACAGTACAATGACCACCCACTAGGGTACCACAAAATTGAAACAGTTTCGCCCAGTGCCCCGCATGAAAGGCATGTTGCACTGGCAGGCGCTGCAGAGCTGCAAGATGGCGGACTGTGGATGTGCTTTGGGCCAGGGATCACCAAGCGCACGCCCAGCCAGCTGGTTCCAGCAACACGGCTGTACCAGCATGTCCGTAAAAGTGTGGGAGGGTGCTGGTAGTGGGAGAATGGTGGCGGGGCCCCCAGGTGTGCCTTTAGGGTTTGGGCCAACCGAGTCAACTATCCACACATTCACCCAGCTCCCTAGACCCTACCCTGGTATTTCACGCAGGGTGCTTCGCTGCGTCCAAGCCGTGTACACGCCTGTTGTTCATGATGTAATATGCCCGAAACACATGCGCTATGCTGCGTTGAAGCCAGAGTTGTGCGGCAGCGCCTGCGCACAACAGAATTTCTGGCGGAGGTTCTGACTTGTGGTTCCGAGTTACGTTCCGGCAGGAACCCCACAACATGGCCTGTAATTAATTATTGCCTACCTCCAGGCTGGATTAAGCCTAAATTTGAGCCAGGCCCTCAGTACGATGGTGCTCCATATAGATGCGTGACACTTGTGCTTGTCTGGAAGGTCATCAGCCCGTGCGCTTCCAGCTGGAAACCGGCCCATGATCCCAGGTTAATTCAATGTATTTCCACTGAATTAAGTTCCTCCCCGCAGGATCTCAGGGCCACTACCACGCCACCCTACCAAACCAATGAAGCTCTCACTTGCTGGTCCCGCTTGACCCACCCACCAAAGCCTGGGTTTCGGCGCCCAGTGGAGATTTGGTCCTTTTCGCCTGGAGCTGTCACATGCCGCCCGCACCCCTCATCTATTTCATCTGTAGCAACCTTTGAACCCCGGGGGCCACTGAAGCCCAATCGGTGAATATGACCCACCCTGCTGACCAGTTGTGCTGCTATTGTCGTTCCAAACATGACGTTGGTTACAATATTAACGTGCACAATGAAGCCCCATATGCCTACCACCTGGTGATAGTTTCGGACAGTGGGATGGTCCCCACGGATGGACGCAGCTTACACGGTCGCGCACGTGAGCGAGCGGTTGGTGTCAAAGAAGTGCGCCACGTTCTCCTCCGGAGTGCCCACCAGCACGCCGTGGCCGAGGTTCAGCACATGGCCAGTGTCGCCCGCCTTCGCCCGGCAGTCCTTGATGGCGGCGGTGATAGCATCCTGGTCCGCAAACAGAATGGCGGGGTCCACGTTTCCTTGCACGGAGAGGCCGCCCCCCAGACGAGCACGAGCGTCAGCCATGTCGGTGGTCCAGTCCAGACCGATGGTGTCGACGCCGGTGGTCGCCATGCGTTCAAGGAGGCCCCCGCTGCCATTGGCGTACATGGTGAGTGGCGTGTCTGGGAACTCAGCCTTGCACGCCTGCACGATCTGCTGAATGTATGGCTTTGACCACTTGTCCCACACAGCGGGAGGGAGCTGACCACCCCATGAGTCGAAGATCTGCAGCACCTGCGCGCCTGACTTGATCTGGTAGATGGCATAGGCAGCGATTTCCTTGGCCAGGAAGGTCAGCAAACTGTCCAGCAGCTCGGGGTTGGTGTACATCATGGTCTTGATTGTCTTGTAGATGGTGGAGCTGCCACCCTCAATCACGTATGTGGCGAGCGTCCAGGGGCTGCCAACGAATCCCAGAACAGCCGCGCCGTCGCCGACCTCATTCCGGAGGATGCTGAGAGACTCCCCCACAAAGCTGACCTGCCAAGTCCACAGTGTGTCAGGAAGCGCTCGCCGCCCACCGACTGAGAGGTTGAGACAGTCCCCGCATGAGACGTCCAGGCAAGCTCCTTGGCGCTAATAGTCGCCATGCTACACGCCCCTTAATCATGGTACCAGGTCCCGAAAGGTAGATTGGATTCAACACCAGAGCACAAAAACTCGCTGAACTAAGGGCGAGGCGCCAGGAAGCTGAAGATGCGCCACACATAGGTAGAAGATCAAACGGACTGAAGTACGACAGTGGACACTGGTAGAGCGGTATGTAGCTATGTAAGGTGAATAAATGTAGGTAGTTTTATTTGGAGGGAAACACCTTGTCCAGGTCGATGGCGTGATAGCCGGCCATCTGATCCTTGTGCTTCAGGGGGTCGTCGATGATAGGCCCCTTGCGGTCATCGATCTCCATACTGATACCCATCGCCGGTACGGGGGTCAGGATGTCGCTGAAGAGAATCACCCCGTCGGGCTTGAAGGACTCCCACGGCTGCAAGCTGATTTGGCATATGAGGTCCGTGTTTTCAGAGCGCTCCCGAAAGCCCGGGTGTTTCAGTGCCAGGTCACGGTAGGCCTTCTGGTAGCGGCCAGCCTGGCGCATCATCCATGCCGGCGCGCGCTCGCACGCCTCTCCCCGGGCTGTGCGTACCATCAGCGGGTCCATTGCGGCGTGCACATTCAGCCTGCCTGCAGTCCGGCGCTTGGTCGAACGAGGCGCAGCCCGCCCAGGGGCCGCGAAGTTTTGAGTGATCTGCGCGTTCATCGCGATATATTATGGGGGCGAGGCGGGGCCTCTGTCAGTTTGCGTATGTCTGCTGCAGTTTGGTTATGTCTCGGTGGGTGCAGCTGAGATGACTTCTTCCGTCTAACGCTGTGACCAAAGCCAAGACAGGTGCAGGCAGACGACTGGTGCCTCCGCTCGGATATCGAAAGGGTACAGGTACCAGGGACCTGTAGGCGGCGCAAGATTCCTCTGGCGGACTGAGGAAGGACAATCGGACCTCGTACACGCACAGTTGCCACTTCATCATCCTACGCGCCACGCGGGCCACCTTCGCAATCTTTCAATACGTATTTTCGTATAAACCAAACTGGGGTGCTGGCGCCAGAATGCCAGATAGGTAATCCTGCAGCCGGCTTGATTCACGATGGCAGATAATAAGGGCCTCCTGATCCGGCAGCGAGATCGACAGCAAGCGCGCGAGCGGCACGCGCTTCGAAGAGGAGGATTTTGCCACCTCTGGTAGCGCATACCGCTATTAAGTACCGGCAACGAGAGCAATATATATTATAATATGTACGTTTTCAAAACGCAAGCATCAAGGAAATATGCAGCATTATTGTATCAATAGGCGTGTAAACACTCGGACAGTTCCGATTTATTGTTACGTTTTAGCCCCCCCCCTCCCCCCCCCCCTTCGAATATATATATATTATTAGGTATGACAGTACTTAGTAGAACATGCGCTCAGCTACATTAAAACTCCCACTGGCTTGACTTTTCTGAAACCCTTTCAATGTATGGCTGTGTGCAGGAGGGCGTTCCCTGCAATATGCAAGCATAAAACGGAGAGGGGGTGGGGCACTTTTTGGAACCATCGGCAAATTATTACAGTCAGAATCAAGGCAACCCAACCCTTGTGGTGGCTCTATCCACCCCTCTATGTAGTGTTGTTGCTGCTGCCATGTTGTATGTTGTTGCTACTTGTTGCTGTTGTTGTGTATGCTATGCCCTCTTCTCATCCCAGCTACGCAATGATGCCTACCGATCTAGCTCATGCAGCTTCTCAACACAGTTGGTGCCTCTCACGAGCACTTGGAACCCGTCCCCGCTCACAGATTTTGCATATACGGGCAAAACTAGATTGTAGCTCAGCATCAATTAGGCCTCCATGTGCGTCACTAGCTAGCCCATTAGCGCGATGCATCATCAGTGAGCGTAACATAACTGAAAGCAATTCAAAAGATCCGATCATGTCATATGCACGCGGGCAACCGCATATATAGCCATACAGCCGGTACACGGCGGGCAGCCGAGTACTGGTATACCGCACTGTACTAGTATCGATACCGGCGGGCAGCCGAGTATCGGTACGAGTATAGCTAACAATAACAATGCACGGGGCAGATAAGGCGGGGGCCAAAGATGGCAGCAAGCCTCACTTGATGATCATGCGCGCACATGACGCATAAGATGGGGATGTATTACTACTCCCGGGCAAGAGGGGTTGTTCTTCTTGTGCGTGTAGTACTCATCAGGGGTAGCACAGGTCATGCGGTAATCGATGAGAACGGAAGCATGATGAGGATGATCATCATCCAGGGGTTGCATGCCACACATGAAGATGTCAGAGTTGTAAGTATCTGCAAGGCCGTTGACAACTAGCCACCTTCACCCCAGGTAGGAGGGTCTGTGCCATGTAAGATGCAGTTGATGGATGCATGACATGCTGCATGCAAGGGATGGGGCAAATAAAGGAGCCCACCGCCAGTTCCCGATCCACGTCGAACGAGAGTCACTCATCGGTTGCTTGGCACGTCATCCATCACTTTCCGTATCTTCTTTTGCAACCTGCGGGTGATGTCATACTTGTTTTGGGGCTGGCGCCTTCTACCTCCCTAGGCGGTGAGTCGTGGTGACGTCACTGTACGTGTTGCACGCATGATACAGAGATGCCGGCGTTGGCTACTCTCTCTCTTTGGTTGACGAGATCGCTGTGGAAGTCGGCAACCGCATGCTCCAGGAGCTCCCGAAGAGTGTGCGTCTCTCGCCACTGCCTATTGAAGTCGAAGACACTCTTGCCCATGATCGAGCATGCCTTCCCACACCACAATAAGCTTCAAGATGACTTCGTCGTCTGCCAACCCTGCCGACGATGGCGGGCCAGGTGGGCCAGCGGGAGGTAGCGCGTGACTGTCCAGCCTGGCGCAGCACCGCCGCCGTTTTAGAGTACGGTATCGTTTGCCTGGATGATATAGATACCGTTGCCAACCCACGCGGTGCGGCGGTGAGACGTATATACCTCAGGCCATCAGCCGCCCGGTACTGCTTTTTAAAATAATGCAATGAAAGTTTCGACCCCGAATTAAAGGGTCCCCCCCCCCCCCCCCCCCCCCCCCAAGTTTCTCCGGAAATCCGGTACCTAAAACATAAACATTTAATCGTAACTGCCTGTTGCTGCGCCGTTTCGTCCGAATGAATCGCGCCCGATTCGCTCGTACAGGATGTTGTACAGGTCCTACGCGATGATGTTGGTGACGACGCAGGCAGTGGCGCGGTCCCGCCGGCCCGCGGAAACATAATATTCATATATGAGAGGATTGCTCACAATGTATTGATGGGTAAAGGATTGCATATAAAGGCAGGTGGAGGGACGATGTATTGATGGGTAGAGGATTGCATATAAAGGCAGGTGAAGGGACGACCATAAGTCTACAGTTGCCCACTGGATACGGAAGTGGACTGCGAAGCTTTCTGTGGCACTGCACATATTTCTCGCCGAATATCTCTGTCGGCACACCGGAAGCCGTCCCTTCGGCTTCGGCGGAAGATCTTTTAGGCCGGCCAGCCGAAAATTACCTGCCGCATCGCCGGGCCCCGCGGCCCGGCGCTAAGAGGGTTCTGCTTAAATGTAGGCTTTTCCCCCCAGTACTTTGCGTGCATTCTCTGGACGCTCTCCCTGTAACCAAAAAGTTCATCCATAAGTCTACAGTGCAAGCACCTGACCGACGACATCCATGATGTGGTCGTCGCCAGAGCAGTATCAACTGGTGCGCGTCCGTACTCGTAGTGATCCTCAGGTACGGGTAGCGAGGGTACTGTCATACTGTGGTCTACTGGACTACTGGTACTCATAGCGGCGTAGCACACTCCCGCCGCGAAGACAACTTCGTGCTCAACTGTCAGGCAACTAGTGCAAATCAACTACCCCCCCCCCCCCCCCCCGCCCCGGCAGTTCCTCAACGGAGGAACTGGCTAGTGGTCGCATATCCGTGCAGGTCGCAGCTGATAGGCATATCTCAGGGGGCGGTGCTAAGGGATTGCAGGGCCGGTCAGGGCTCAAGAGTGGGGCGGCGGATTGATGATTGGTGTGCCCCTCTTCCCCGGCGCCCTAGGGATGGGCGAGGTCAACGAGCCAGGCAGCTTGAAATCCTGCGCACAACGGTACATGTGCCGACGAGGGCCTGGGGGTTTAGGGATTGTGTGGGCGTTTGGGTGCCCCTTGCATCTGCTGGGGTGCGACGGGAAGGGTTGTATGGGTGCCTGTGTGGGTGACCCCGTGGGGAGGAGCAGCAGCAGCGCCACAGCTGCGCACAAGTACATGTATGCCCCATGGGCGGTGGCTATGATTCAACTTTGGATGTAGAAAGAGATCGGGTAACGGCAAGTGGTCGGCTCCGTGGTTTGTTCACTCTGAGAAGCACGTGAAGCTTTTCTAAATTCGAGACCTTGTTAGTGGGTATGAGACGTGATACAGAGCAGCACCACTGCGCCGCAGAATATTAGCAGCGTGTTTAGTCAAGTAACGGGCCCGCCACATCCATGCTTTCAGTGTTAATAGTGACGGCGATGGCTAGCACAGGCTGAGGGCGGGGAAGGAGGGCAGGGTTGGTCGTGTGCGTGTGTTTGGGGGGGGGGGGGGGGGGGGCAGTTTCGAGACATGCACTGCAACATGACTGATGGGGCTTAGGGATGGGGGAGGCTGAAGCACGGTGCAGTATTGTACTATTGTAGCGCATACAAACATGCTCTTGGTGAATGCACGGATGCTAGCAATGGATGAACAACAATTTATCCCTATAATCACAGTCGTTTCCATTGGGATGGGGGTAGCTATGTGTGAGCAGCGGCTAATCCCACCACTTGTGAACGAGGGGGCGCTGAACCATGGTCCCGTATATGGCATGCCAAATGCATGCTACAAGTTATAGCTATGGGTAAACGTCTGATTAATAATCCATACTCTGTTGTTCTCAGAATGAGAGGGATTGAGGACGCTGAACCATGGCCCACTATCGCAGCACAAATGTATGGCATTGGTATGACGCTCTTGGCGTGAAGGTGTGCTACGGGCGGTACTGTGGCTATATATGTAAACAACAAGTTGCCCCTAATCCATCACACCTATTCCCATATATTTGCATACCAAATTAGTGACTATCACACGCAACAGCACAAGGTGCCACTCGCAGCAGCACGCAACACTGTGAGGCATAAATATACGTGACTCAAGAAAATTGAGGAGGTGAAAACACGGGACTATCTCATACCATAGCGGGTGGGCTGTATCAGCACGACACATTGCCTCGGGGAAGAGCTTTCTCATCAGCGCGAAGACTCTGAGGCATAGCAGTGTGATGAAGGTATGTGAATTCTTTCTCCACCTGCCGGTCTATCATTGTTTCATCTGCCAATACTGGCTTCTATTCCGGGACGCGCACTCCAGTACATGTACCTACCTTCCACAACCGGGAGGATTATCACGCATGACGAACTCCAGACCTACCTGTATCGTTTATCGACTTTATGGAATTGTCAGAGAGCGGAGGCTCTGCACCGCCACTACTAATTCTTGAAATAGAGTCTGTTCCGAAAAGGCTGTCTTGCATGCGGGCAACGTGCAGAACGTTCGGCCGGCATTGCATAGGTAGCACACAAGTACTGTATGTTTCCCTCTTTACGCGGTCCCCACACACGAACGTGTATGTATCGCTCCATCTGAAACGGCTGCCCGGTTGTGGCACCTCACACGTGGCGACGAACGTTGCTGCAGTACGATTACAAAAGACAGAAATAACTATTATTTTCTTTGTGCGTTCAGTCATACTTCATTCTTCGCGCACAAAGCAGGTACCAGTCACCACTTCCTTGCAGCGTTCATTTCCTAATGCCGGTGTTCAGGGGTGCATCGAGGAACATGGGCAAAAGCAGATATTCGGGTAGCTGGGTTAGAATATGTGCACTGATTTATCAGGGGCAAGAACCACAGCGGCCGCACTTCCATGTGCGACTTCGCACCGCACCCGCTTCAGCTTTCGGCACGACCACAGTCTCACGGGTTTCGAGTTCTGCTTGAATCTTGAGACGGGGAGTCCCGGGTTTGTTGTTGCACTAAAAGAAATGCATGTGAGCAGCCCGCGCCTGGTCAAAAGATGACGTCGGGAACGCTCCCCACGGCGTTTGAAATGTCGGAGGAATGCCGTGAGACTGGCGGGAGGCTCCCGGGAGCAGGCCTGTTGTCCCCAAACATGTAGTGCCGGTTCTGACGATGCGCCATGGGGGCCGCTCGAGTATCGCGGAAGACGTACTGGTGGTAGTAGTTCCGGGGATGATACCCTTCCAGTTCACTCTCCGGTTGTAAGTCTGCCCGATGAAACTGTGGCAGCTCCTGTTGAGCGTGAGCAGGCTGTTGTGCTTGATGCTGATGCTGATGCTGGTGCGGGAGGAAGTGTTCGTGCTGAGGTTCGGGCTTTGGGGGCTCCGGTTTGGGCTCGTTCTCGCTCGGACGCTCGGGGGGTCCCGAGGTCTTGGTCTTCATATTCGCGCTGTATTTCTTTGTTTTGCGAAGCTGCGTATCGGCCAACGCCTTGTCTTCGGCGGTTGCCTCCTTGCATATAGAAATGTGAATGGCAAAACGGTGGGTGTTCTCTAGCATTTCACGCCCGCATCGCCTGCAGCGGTAAAGGTCGCACTTGCCGCCTGCACGCCGCCTGTTGGTGAACTCGAAGAGCTCCCTCGTCGGGGCGCGTGGGCGAGGCATGACGGGCCCGTTCTCTAGATATGTATGCTTGGGTGGCGCAGATACAACCGGCACAGCGCGCGACGGCAAATAGGGGCCAATTGCCGCACGGCGGAAGTGGAGATGATAGCCAGGATCGAGGTGTCTCAGTTCCACAGCGGCTGATATCAGTTGGAAGAACTCAGCGGCGGCTAAGTGGGAGCATGTCCTGGTAGTGTGTGTGTCGAGCGAGTTGCTTGGCGGCGTATGTAGTGGCCATACAAATTCATTATTGATTATGAGGCGGTGTGTTGTGCGCCCACCGCGCATATACCGGTAGCCATGTTCTCTATTTTTAGTTGTGTGGTCATACCTATACCGCCAATGATTACTCGGTCTGGTACCTGTGTACCCGCCCACTGCTGCAAGGAGTAGCCTCAACATCAGGATATCAAAATCCCGCACGGCACTACCGCCGCCGGCTCTGATGCTGGCAATGATATACTGTACCACCACCGCACAATTGCTGTATAGTGGACGATTCCTATTGCCTTTTCGGGTGGTTTCCTGATCGCCTTTGCAGCTAGCAGCTCATGTAACTAATCCTAAAATACTGTCCCATCTCCATACAGTTTCACAGGTACGAGTACGGATGCTGACCCGGTAAAGAAGAAGAACAGCGCACCAAAAAACGCTCTCATCAGAATTTGAGTTAGCCAACTTTCATAAATATCGTCATGACAACGTGATGTATTCGTCTTCCGTCACTAAGACAAAGCGCGTTCTTCAATTTTGTGTTCTTACAGTCGGGTCGGCGCCCGTAGTATCGGTACTGTACTCGAAGCAATCTTAAGTCGCGCTACGGGCAGAGGGGAGGTGCGTGCACCAGTACCGGTATCCCCATATTTCCATGTCGTCACTAGATCCTTCTCGCTGATGATCGTCGCGCTAGTACGTTACAGCCAAATATTACGCAAAAGGTAAGATTCGCCATCATCGACTACGAACTCTTGGTCCTTTAGTCGCTACTGTACAGGTACTTTCTCAGGACTGTTTATTCCTGTAATGATGAAGTCGTACGAAACGCAGTTGGTGAAACTGATGGCAATCCTTACCAAGGATTAGGCAGGTCCGATTTAATTTTATGTTTTAGAAACCCCCCCCCCCCCCCCCCCCCCTCCCCCACGTTTATCACCCCCCTGTACTTTATATATGTTGATCTCAAATGACTTTGTAGAACATGTCGTCCAAAGTTGCATAATTATAACTACCATGTAACTAATAATTATAACTACCACTGGCATAACTTTTGTATGGTTTCAATGCATGGCTGTGTGCATAAGGGTGTTCCCTGCCATATGCAAGCATAAAATGAAGGGGGGGGGGGGGGGGGGGGGGGGGGGGGGGCGGGCGGGCATTTTTTGGAACCATGACCATATTACAGTTAGCATCATGGGAACCCAACCACACGGTGGCCCTATCCATCCCCTCCATGTAGTGCTATCATGCTGCTAAGCTGTTGTATGGCATTGCTATGTGTTGCTGTTGCTCTCGCCGCACTGCGTTGCCGTGCTGCGCAATATTGCATGCCTATCAAGTTCTCGAATATTCTCATGAACAGTTGGCCGTGGCGGCCCACACGAGCACGTGATAGCCGGCACGCTCACAGGTTTTGCACAAATAAAGGCAAAACAGTGGTAGTGTAGACAATGTGTCGCACATCACCTATGAATCTTCCGTCTTCATCACCTCGACATCAACAAAACGCATCACCAGTGGAAGCAGTCGTGTGGCAAGCGTGAACGGGGTTGGAGACAGCACATACTGGCAACATTCCTCATCGCCTGATGATCATGCAAACATTGCACACAAGGTGGGAATGAACTGCCAAGTTGGGGTTCTTCTTCTTGTGTGTGTAATATTAAATATGTGCAATACTCGGCATGGGCAGCGTTGCGGAGCGCGTCGATGGCAGCATGTGCCACCCTCTGCCGCTTGACCTGCCCGTAGAGACGCCCGTGATACTGTCGGACATGGCTTTGAGATGAAGATAGGGCTTCATGCAGTGCGGCAACTGCCCTTGGTGTCGCCAATCGGCGTTCGGTGTTTGTGAACGCAGCGTCTAGCTCGAGCATGCTCTTTATAGTGAGCCGTTCCTATATATATGCTTGCCCTTTTGGCCTTCCTGATGCTTCTTGTGGATGAGGTACTAAAGCCCACTCGGGAGGGGATTGTTCGCTGCACCACACGCAGTCCGTTAGTTGGAGAAACGTTTCCATGGTACGGTACGCGCGGACGCGATGCGGCCGGTGCGCTCAGGGTTCTATACGGACGGCGGCGGCGGCGCTAGGGATACCGTTCGTTGTAATGAGGACGAGTTCGGTTTCGGTTTCGAGGTGTAGCGACAGCAACAGCTCAGCTCGTTCAAATATCATCTATCGATGGAAGCATGGCTGCATCTTGAGGGGCGGAACCCACATGTGGTACCGGTCTTCTCCATCGCCGCCTAAATTTCGTGTGTAAGGGGGAATATATGCCTTTCGCGATGCGGGCTGTGAACCGCATACCGGTTGTCTCGGTGCCGGTTGCCGCCCAGCCGCCGACTCTCTAGCTCCGCTAGTGTTCGATCAAATTGAAATTGACATTGAAATTGATTACAACGTCAAGTCTGCTGCATCCACTCGCTCAGACTGAGTTGTTCTTAGGACCTGCTATCTCTAACCACAGTGGGGAACACGAAGTCTTATCACAGTTCAAGCTATCGGCCATCCGTTTATGTTTCCTAGCCCCTCCTCTGTCCAGTGGGCTATAGCTAAGACAGCATCGCCCCCATGTTTGTCCCTCCCTAAGTGAGACCCATCCCATCCAGAGCTGAGCAGGCACGCTGAGGCAGCCAGAGGCGTCCCGCCTGCTGCTACTGAGATGTGATGGGAGAGGGGAGCTGACCGGAGTAGCTGCATGCATGGTGCTCAGTCTTTATGTACCGCTGAGCCGGCTAGCTCGGGGAGATGGGGGCTACAATGCCCTCCATTTCTATTTTTTGGGGCCCAGTATATTGCGTTTAATGGCATGATGACTTCGTCTCGTGCGTATGTACCAAGCCCGCGGGTCGGGCGATACACTGTTTGTAATACTTGCGGGGAAAGTGCTGGTAAATTCGAAAAATGCATTATTCCGGGCGTACCGGCTAAATTCAAATGTCCGTAGTTCTTGCTTGGGTTAGGCGTTGATAGTCGCGGGCGTGCGTCCGGCTTGGGGTTGGGTGCCTTGCCTGCGGAGCATCCGCATACGGCCCACCTGCGGCTACAAGGGGGTCGTCCGGCGCGGGGGGCGGCGGGGTCGATGAGCCTCTGCCGCGAGCTGGGCCAGGCGGGACGCCTGGGCTAGTGTGCTGGTTGTGGAGGTATGCTCGAGGGGTTGGTGGCCTCCGAGGCCTCTCTTCTCGCGGTGGGGGCTTGGGCTGCGGCCGGTGGAGCCGGCTCGGGGTGCGGGGCTAGATCGACGCTTGTCGCCGGCTGATCTTCCGGTGGCGGGTCTTCGCCGTCCATCCCCGTGTCTTGAGGGGCTGCCGCGGCCGGGGGGTGGGCCTCTTGTAGCTGGCTAGTTGGTGGTGGCTCCCGGGGGAGCTCCCGGGGGAGTTGGCCATGGTGCATCGCCGACTGGTCGGCTGTAGTCGGCTCCGGTTGGTGAATAGTCGCCGGCCTCTCCCGCCAACGCAGGTGCATGGTTCTGGCTGCGACGAGTTTCGCGTCGGATCTCGTGTTAGTGGCGAGTCCAGCTCTGCTCACCTCTGTCGGAGAGGCGGCAGCCGGCATAGGGGCGCGTCTGGTCACCGCCCGTACGTCGTGAGTTGATGTGTGTGCCCCGAGCTTGGGGCCGAGGGTGTGGATCGGGTTCATAGGATACGGCGCATGTGGACCCCCGTCGCACGGTTGCGGGTCGCCATATCGCTGAATAGCAGGGCGACTTGTGTGGCACAGTCGGTACCAGGGGGAACATCAATTGGGGGCTGGCGGGCCTGGCGGCGCAAAACGCGGCGGAGACGGCGGATAGCAGGTGGGAGTCGGGTGCCTGTGAATTCCTTTGCGGCAATGGTAATTGCGGCAATTTTGGGGGGTTGGGCTCTGCCGCTACGCGGCGCATCGAGAGCGGCGACGACCGCGGCCTTCTGTTGCTCCTCGGGTCTGTTGATGTCCATGGTGGTTGTAGTGATGATCTCATGTGGAGCCTGCTCTTCATGCCTCTGTGGGCGCTGGCCGGCACTTGGCATGGTGGTGGGAGTGTTCGATCACGTTGTTGTCCAACACCTCATCCGCAGTCATCGTCTTTGTCTGCCTAAGAGCTGGGAGGGCGCGTTCGCTGTGTTGCGCGGCAGAAGCGGCGCGAAGCTGCGAGAAGACCTCTACCTGCCTCTGTGAAGCCTAGCCTCCTTGTAGCTCCATGTCGAAGGTGAAGTTGTCGGTTGGGACGTCATGCATCACCTTCCATGCCTCCTTCTCCAGCATGCGGCTGATGTCGTACTTGTCTTGAGGCTGGCGCCTCTTACGCCTTGAGGCGGTCATGACGTCCACGTGTTGCACGCAGTTGGCGGAGATGTTGGCGCCGGCTCTCAACACCATGTTGCTGTCGAACTCGCCAACCGCAAACTCCAAGAGCTCGCGGAGAGTGTGCGTCTCCAGCCACCCCCGCTCAAAGTCGAAGCATAGACTTGGCAAGAAGCCGGCCCTCCCATATCACATCGATTTTCGGGCTGAGATCGTTGTCGTAGTCAACCATCTTGGCAAGGACGGGTGAGATGTTGGGTGTTAGGGTGGGCCAACGGGAGGTGCCTGTCTTGCCTGACCAAGCGCCGTCCAAGGATATGCCTGACCTAGATATTAACAGCGGCGGCGGTACGGAGCTGCGCCCCCAGCCGCTCATGCACCGCCCCCAGCCGCCTAGTACTGCTGAAGTACGTGAACATAAAGTTGAGGCCACTTGCAAAGTGAACCCCTCGTCTACTTCTTCGGAAAGTTTAAAATTAAAACGTAACATTAAAATCGGGCCGCGCCTGTGAGAAAAGATGATCGGCTTTGGGACTCCAATGAAATGGCCAAAATGCGCGTGGGGTCGATTGTGCTCATTACATAAACTAGAGTATTGTCCAACAAGTAGTACATTGGCAGTAGTACATGACGACTGCAACCGTCTTGTGCGCAGGCGCCGCAGCAGCAGCCGTCGCCATGTCGCGACATGCAGCTGCCTATGTACCCAATAATGATGCGTCGTTATTATTCGCACGACAGTCAACAACATGCCGGCTCCCAACACCTCATTCAGCACGCAAATTGTTGTTGCACAGACACATGCACAACTGGCAGTCCCCCATTACATTGATTAGTGTAGTATCTTATACGATATATATGATCCAGCTACAATACTGCTGAGGGGGCAGGGGGGGGGGGGGGGGCAAATCGGGGAGGGGGACCTAAACCCGATCATTTTTCTCACATGCCTTACCTTGAATTATTATTGATGATAATATAATACTGCATGAGGTAGCTACAAAAGATATTATCCAGGGTTGCGCTGAAGCACCCTTTGGCTGTTTTCAGTTCAAGCTGAACTAAATTCAGCTCAAATCAGCTAAAACACACTTAGCCTGTATTAAGCCCCAGAATTCACCCTAAAGTATGTTCTGTTCAGGTATGCAGGTCTTCATGCTTAATTCAGGCATTGATACCCCCGCCCCCCTTTCCTCCCTCCCCGGCGCAGACAAGTGGCAAAAAACGTTTTTACGGCTGATGAACATAGTGTTACATGTGTCTGATTAAAACCTCGGATTCTCCCGCCTTTGCGGTGAGACCCCATGTGAGTTTTAGGTTATTATTTCACGAGCATGTCCTTGCGTTGCCATACGTTCGGGGGTTATTCGACGCCGGGATCATCCTCATCGGCGTCGTCGAGTTCTATCGGAATATTGGCATCGGTGGGATATGGAACACGGACTCATTAGGCGCGGTACGGAATTGAAAGGAGTCACCAACGCGCTACGGCGGTTAGCAGAGGGGCGGACGGCGGCGCGGCCGCGGGCTTATGCCGCCTCGGCGTTGATGGCGGCCGTCTGCTGAGCGCCTCCCGATGACACCGTAACGCCACCTACCCTCCGCCTCGCCGGCGTTCTCTGAAGGCTCCGCGGCTGGCTCCGCAGCATCGTCCATACTCGTAATACTACCCGTCCATACTCATCCACACTCGTCTACATCGTCCATATGTGTGTAATGTGAGGGAAGAGTGAGTGGTTTGGCGAGACGAAAGTGGTGTGGCATTGTGTGATGCGCGTTGTGGTAAGTTATCCTTCGCCGGGCAGCCGCCAGCATGCCAGCATGATGACCAATTATACTTGGCGCCAAGAATAACACATACGAATAGCGATATATCTTCGGGCTAGGACTATTCAGAGGTAGTCAATCCTATACAGCCGGGCCCCATGACACCCAAAAGTCGTATTTCTATGTGGAATTTAGGTACGGGATGACCTGGGGTATTCATGCCATTGCAAGGAGGTATTCAGCCCGAACTTAATCTACCCAAAGCAAGGAGTCCATGCCGAAATACCCTGCACATGCCCTTCAGCGCAACCCTAGTATATCGTGATAGCAACGCAAGTTGCTGACGTCGTAACGACATCATCCTTCACATAATCCTTATTCATATGTAGAGAGAACATCCGACATCATTATCTGATATCGTAAACGAGCGCAATATTCTCTTGCGATGAGCGGGGGGGGGGGGGGGGGGGGGTGACACATGATATGTGGCAGAAGAGGCAGATAAAAAAGCCGACTATATGTACGAGCGCACAACATATAGACGGTTCCTATTGCCTTTTCCGGTAGGTTCCTGATCACCTTTTGCAGCTAGCTCATGTAGCTACTATGTACAGTACACATAAGCCTACTTGATGGTACCATGTACGGGTACTTCGCGGATTATGCAGCACACTACCGCCGCCGCCGTCAGTGTTTTATGTATGTCGTAGCAGCGCATCGAACCACCCATATTCGAAAAGCCGGTAGATTCTTAGTCGTATATCCGACTGCTTAGACTATCTATTTTGCCGATCTAGGAGTCAGCGTGCACGATCTACGGTTTTACCCCATATTCGAATAGCCATCTCAAATCGTCATCCCACTAAGGCCGCGCCGCCCGCACCAACCCCGGCGTCGGGATTGGGCCACCAAGCCAAAGCCGCCGCGGCCTGCATCACTGCTCACTGTCCCACCCGTCGGTACCCAACCTCTAACCCCCTCCCCGTGCTACTCGACGACGGGCCGCCAATTCACCGCGCCCTAGCGCGAGGAAGACGAGCCGTCGTCGTCCGGGTCTGGATGACAGCCAACCGTGGTTGGTGCATCTCCACCCTCTCTCGCCGTCGTCGGGTCTCGTAAAGGAAGAGCGACTCGGAATAGAGCGAGCCTAACATGACGGAGGGATACATCATGACCGATGCCCCGGAACTAGCCACTATATATGCATGGCGCCGGACGGTGGGGGCGGCACTGAATAGGCGGCGGAAGCACGGGCTCGGGTGGTAAAGCGGTGGTTTGGGTGTCTGTCGCGACGTAATGCTCGTGGGGTGACCCGGATGGCCTAAGATACGTTCCGGAAGCGCCCGAAAGGCCCTCTATGGCAATATAGGGCGTCCTATATTTTGTCCTAGATTTGCGCTAATCTAGGACCTTCGGAGATCGAAAACTACGACGTCCTAGAGTGGATATACGAACTAGCGGCTTTTCGAATGTGGGATTTTCCTAGATTAGCGGCGACCATAGCCGTTCAAGTGGCTTTTCGAATATGGGCTTTATGGCGACTATAGGCACAAGGTACATCCGGTGTCCGCTCGGTTGAGCGGTCGTCCCGTACGTGAAGGAGTCCCGGTTTCGATTCCTGGCCGATGAATTTTCAGCAATATCGTCCCGGCGTGTCTTGGGTTTACCCAGTTGATGCATTAGCCCTTCGGGGTTCGAATGAGGCAATGGTCTACGGGCTATGCAAGGCTTGCGACTGCAGTTGGCGCAAGAGGTCAAGCGCTGGGGCGGTTTCGGCCGATGTCCCGGGCGAACTTGACTTGACTTCTACTTTTGTAGGCACGAGTAAAAGTAGCGATTGTTGATATTTGTGATATATATTGCATTATCAGTAATGTATTTGTATATGACGAGATGATTTGGCCAGTAAGAATTGCAAGTGTGTTTTAGTTAGGTGCCATAATCTCGCTCAAACCAGATAGGGGGGGGGGGGGGGGGGATTTGATAGTTGGCCCTGCCTGGCCCAAAGTTTTGATGCTAGTACTTCCCGCTTTCTTTACCCGCTGAACTACTGTAACCGCCGTACCGCTCCAACTGTTGAAACCGTACGCACCGCACAACCCTCACCATGCTTCCTCACCATGCAACCCTCGCACTGCCGCCGCCTCCGGCGCGGCTAGGCCGGCATGCTGTTGTCGGGCCAAGCGCAAATATCTATCTGTCAACAACAACGCCTACCTCACGTCGCCAGCCTTCGGCTTGGGTATATAGCTGGCACCATGTCGGAATCCACCAGGCACACCGTGAAGGTGGAAGCGAAGTCGGGACGAGACAAGGTGCTTTCCGCTAGGCCCGTGCTCTATCCCATGGAGGAGGATTGGCTAGAGGCCCGTACCGTGCGCGGCATGCTAGAGTATGCAGTGAGCCGGTGAACGACTTGGACCCTAGCGCCTATATATCCTTTGAGCTCGAACATATTGCAGTGGTCGTCGTGGAGCATGAGATGTAGACGTAAGAGGCGGCGTGCGGCTATTAGATGCCGTAAGAGGCGGTCAGAGGCGGCGTGCGATTCGCGAGTCCGGTGGCGGCCGCATGCTCCAATATAGCATGTGGGATGCGATGGAAGAGGTGCCCACTCGGCACTTCAAGTTTGCATGGTGGGCACACGCCAAATAAAAGGGTGAGGGGCAGCCATAGAGCACTACTACTGCGTTAATCGTGTGGTTTGTGCTCTGAATGCTGCCCTCGTGCCTTGATATGCACACCTACGTGTGTGGCAGCTGCCCCCTACGCAATATATGGACAATGCAGCACTTTCCCCTGGACATTGATGTTGACAGTACTTTACACAATGCATCAGCAATCTACAAAACTTGTGGACGGGGGGGTCAGATCAGAGGGGGTTGGGGGGGGGGGGGGGGGGGTACGTAAAACACATTTACAATTCTTACTGGCCGTATTCATGACAGCACGTGACGAAGTTTCTCAGTGCCTCGTACAAAGTGCTCGTATACACAATATTTACGCTCGGACTTGTACACGCGAAGATACGGTAATATTGCAATTTACATATATTGCAAGCGTAAGTGCGCAAAGATGCAACATAAATCCTTTAATTTAAATCATTATGCGCGACCCTGGCGCGACTTTTTAAATTGTAAAATACTGGTAGCGCTAAATGTATGTGGTCGCTAAAGTTCGCCCCGCCAGGTCGTGGTCCGCCGATGAAGCCGGCCGAGCTCTTAACCTCTACTTGCGCCAACTGCAGTCGTACCCGTAGGTCTGGCATGCCTGATGGGATGATAGCTCTGGCACATATCCAATCAGTATCTCATGCGAGCTTTCAAGCCCCTATTAGAATCGATTTCAGATCACGGATTCATCATCTTAGACGACCAGGAATATGATTATGTGCAGGGTTCGGCCTTCGCTTATTTCGATTAGGCCAGTGAGAAAAGAGACCCCGTTTTAGGGCATAGCCCCCTCCGATTTGCTCCCCCCCCTCCAGAAGTTTTGTAGCTGGGTGATGTACTGTGTAAAGAACCGTACTCAGCACTTTGAGGGGGAAGCAAGCACACATGCATATAGAATGTGCAGCGTAGTTGATATTAGTAGATGCATGCACAATGCATCTGGCAACAAATGAAAGAAGCACAAACCCCATGATTAAAATGGTCTATGGCTGGCCCCTAACCGTCCCGCGGCTTGCGCCTTCCATACAAAGTTGTCACAGCTAGTTGTTGGCATTTGGCTACTGTTACTGCTGGCTTATGGTTGCTGCACGTCACATACACACTCGTTGCTGCTGCCCATGTGCGCCTTCGCAACAGATCCAACGCTTTGACCTTGTCCTTGCCCATGCTCTTGTATCCTATGGCATGGTACATCTCATTATTGTCAACACAGCTGGCACAACGTCTTGAGTACGTCTTAAAGCTGCTCATCAGCAATGAAGGCTTCAGTCAGATCCTCATATGTGCATGCACACATTGCACGCGTCGTAGGCTCCATATCGATCTATGCATCCCCATCGTAGGTCCTGCGCCGCTTGTTGCCAGTGCTGTATAAATCTGACTCCATTGCATAGTGACAATTGAGCTCGTTGTCACACACAAAGGCGCACTAGCACCTCCCGCCGTAGTGACCTGTACCGCCAGAATAGCGACGGAATAGCGACTACCCGCCATAATGCCCACGGTGCAATTTTACTCTTTATAGCTAATAATAATCCGGTACCGATACAGTAGAAGTAGCGACCGTATTCGTCCGAGTTTAATTCCATATTTCATCCAGTAGCGAATACTCGTTACTCGCAAAGTTGCGAAAAGTACGATATACGAGTAGTCGGTTCTATACGCGGACGAGGATTAGTACCTCCGCGGATAAGGACAATGAGTACAGGGTAGCGACGATGACATTATTGTTAAATGGAGACTCGTACCGGTACGTGTACCGTAGCGACCACATGTACCGTAACGCGAGTGGCGACGAGTAACGACTACATAAAGCGACTAATGTTATAGTACTGGATTTCTGTGTGGATTTCTTGAATGTTGCGTCTAGCTCATGTAATCACAATGTTATAGTACTGTAGTACTAGCGCAGCGACAGCAGTATCCTGGGCGCCCGCCAGGCGCGCGCGCCGCTACATGGCGGCGCGGGCAGTGCGGGCGCCAAACACTTCCTTTAACCTCACCGCATCCTCCTGCCCCTCCTACTCGGCTGCCCCTCGTCAGGGGCCTATGCCCGTGCCCTGCACTCGGGTTATAAGAGGTTATGAGGCCCTCCTAGCCTCACAGCGTCGCTTCCCGCTGTGTGCTCCGTCTCGATGCGCCGCGCCCGCCTGCACGGCGCGCCCTCCGGGCCATGTCGCCCGGTTTCTCCGTGAGCGTTTGTATGTCCGACCTCATGCCTGCCCCGCCGCCGCCGGATCCTCCGACCAGTGGCCCGCACTCGACCAATCCTTTGGCCTCCTATCCCCTGCCTCCTGGGGACAAGTCAGCTCTGCAGCGGTCCAACACGCCGTACAGATGCAGCAAGCTGTCTCAGCCGAACAGATGTCTCAGCTGCTCGCGCTGATGCGAGACATCGCGCACGATGCTGCCACGGCCGCCGTCCGCGCGGTTCTGCAGGCACATGACCTGTGCCGAGTCTCTCTCAAGCACGAGACGGCGCAACCGGAGCTAGTGCCTTTGCCGCCTGCCGCCCCCGTGCAGCCGGAGCCCGTGCCTCCGCCGCCTGCCGCCCCCGTGCAGCCGGAGCCCGTGCCTTTGCCGCCTGCCGCCCCCGTGCAGCCGGAGCCCGTGCCTCCGCCGCCTGCCGCCCCCGCGCAGCCGGAGCTCGTGCCTCCGCCGCCTGCAGCCCCCGCGCAGCCGGAGCCCGTACTTGCCGCCGCCACCTCAGCGCCCGCCGCTATCCGGCACGCCGCCATCCGCGCAGCCAGAGCCCATGCCTCCGCAGCCTGCCGCCCCGGCGGAGCCGGAGCCCGTACCTGCCGCAGTCACCGCAGCGCCCGCCACTATCATGCACACCGCCATCCCTTCAGTCGCCGCCATCTTGCCAGCGCCATCGCCACCGACAAGGCCCCGCTCCCCCGAGAGGACCATGAAACGTATCGGTGATGGTTTCCTGGGCTCTGTCAACTTCCTCACGATGTGCACCGGACCGGACGTCGCCTTCGCTGTCAGCGTGCTCAGAAGGTTTCAGTCTGCCACGCAGAAGACCCACCTCATATGTGCTCTGCCATCTCAAAGGCACCCCTGGCCTGAGCATCACCTACGGGGCCACTGAACCGGGGGGGGGGCTCGCCTTGTAGTCTACTGAGACTCCAACTGGGCAACTGACACCAGCAACCGGCGCTCTCAGTCCGGTGCTATCAGCATGCTCAATGGTGCCGCCATTGGATGGGCTCATCAAAGCCCTGCCAGAACCTACTCACACCCTGCTGCTTAGACAAGCATGGGCACTAGTCAACTGTATGACCGGCCTATGCTTGAGAGGGGCTGTTATAGTACAGTAGTACTAGCGCAGCGACAGCAGTATCCTGGGCGCCCGCCAGGCGCGCGCGCCGCTACATGGCGGCGCGGGCAGTGCGGGCGCCACACACTTCCTTTAACCTCACCACATCCTCCTGCCCCTCCTACTCGGCTGCCCCTCGTCAGGGGCCTACGCCCGTGCCATGCACCTGGGCTATAAGAACTAAGGATTAAGGATTAGTCGCTACGAGTACAAGAAGTCGCTACTACAGTACTACCAGCAGGTGACGACGACTGCTGCCACGCAAGTGCATACGTATACCCGCTGCGCAGCGCGCGCGGGTAAGATGGCGACTAATATAGTAGTACTTCAAACATCGGCCAGAATTACGCCATATGACCGCCAGACGGCCGCCCGACGAACTAGGGAAAACACCAAAACCCGCCACAATCGCCGCCATAATGCTTATGATTGTGGCGGTACCTATGTACCTAATAATAACAGCAGGTGGTGCCGGGCGGCTGGTCAAAGCATCGGGTATCGGGCTGGTCAAAGCATTACCGGGCCGAGAACTCGTGATATTTTTTTTTTTGCATGTATTCACGCGGCAGCGCCCGCAGCATCCGCCGGGCATCTGGGTGGGAGAGGGCGCCATGCTCTCTCGGTGGCTGAGGGTGGTTCGCCAGCGGCGGTTGATGGCGGGAGTGATTTTTTACACCGCTTCCATGGCGGGGGGTCGCCATGCGGCGTAGCTAATACGCGCGCCGGGCTAGCAAGTGTAGTTATTGCGTCTCTTCGCCGAGCGCATGTGTGTCGACCCCGATGGGGGACGTCGTCCTCGCTTCTTGTCGGCGCCTTGCCTTTTCATCGCAACAATGGCAGCCTCGTCGCTGGCGAGGCGGTCAGTGGATGCCGCCAGTGCACCGAGGGTTGTGTCGAGGCGCTGGCGCTGCTGGTTGTCCTGCTGGGGTCCAGTGAGGTCTCACCGTCCTCGTTGTGAACGTGCAGTCTGCCGATATGAGGTTTAGGAGATAGACGGGACGGGGAGTCAATAGGGGTTGCTTTTGCAATGCACAACGGAAATGGCGAGGCTGTCCAGAGCACTCACCGGGCTTCTCCAAGTGGCCCGGGCTTGTTGGGCTCGGTGTTCTCGCGGACATGACGTCCGTAGGCGCTCCACCACTCAATGGCCTCTTGCTGGCCGTACGTCTTTGCTGCGTGGCAGTGTGGTATGTAATCGTGGGAGCAAGCGGCGGGCAGTGTGGTCGTGTCAGACCATCGTAGTCGCAGCACTTCTCCGGCATCGAAGCTGACCTGGCGGAAGAACGCGGCGCGTGCGGGCGCAGGCTATTATAATACTACATATTCCTTCAGGCTCGTATAGTGTACATACGTAGGACATCATATAAATATCATTACCGCCGCCCTGCCTATTATCATAGGTATTAGTCGTTACATACATTATCGGCATCGGCGGGCCCCGACGCTTCGACGGTGGCCAGTATAAATCCGGTAATCCGCAAAAAAGCAGGTGTCATAATTCGTGGAACCGCGCGCGGATTTTGGCACCTAATGCAAAACAAGAGTCTACACATCAATTAGGCCATTCCGACAAAGTGACATGGTTTAGGTCAGTACTCTCCGTGGAAACGGAGGGGGGTGTTTTGTAAATTGCGAAAGTTTTGTAATTAGTACTTTAAGCAGTATACAGTCTTCCAGCGCCCCCTGTGCTCCTCCCGTTTGTCCTTACCTTGCGCCGCCGCCGATGCTGCCACCGTGCTCGCCCGCATGCAAACCTAGCTACCTTTTAGCTACCTGTTCCCGACTGACGACCGCTCATGATCACACTTCCAGCGCCCGCCAGCAACCTATCTATGATGGCCGCCTGCGCACAACCATGGCGTCGTCGTCAGGACATGTTCCTATGCACAGACTCCGCGCCCTTGCCAGAGGATCCCCTCTTTCGCGTCACCTTTGTTTGTGACGATGCCTTGGCATGCGAGTCCATGGTGGAATGGGAGTACTACACCAACCAGAAGAAGTCGGTGGCGTGGATCAACCCGGAATGTGCGTGCACTGTGTTGGACAACTTGGAGCCGGACGGCGCCACAAAAACATGCAGGACGTCTATCACGTCGTGCTGCCCATCTGCGAGGTACAGCCTGCCCTTTTCGTTGCTGCTGGCTGCAACTGTATTGTGTGTCACAGACAAATGTTTCATTACATCGCGCATGCATGTGAGCTCAAGGGAGATGGGCTGAAGCACATCGTACGCAGGTCCAAGCCCAACGGCCAGCAGAAGCTCAAGAACATGGACAAGCAGCTGGCCAGGCAAGCACGACTAGAGCGCCTGCGAGGCGGGCACCCGCGACAGGGAGCGACAGCCCCGACGGCGTCAGCGTCAGCGTCGGCGGCATCAGCCGCCACCGCGGCTGCGCTTGCGGAGTCGGCCATTGGAGGTCCTTAGTACTAATGTATCGTTTGCCAATGCCAGCCGTAGAGTGTAACACATGTAAAGGGCAGGGACAGGGATGGGGACCGTGCACACTGCTGGTTCAAATCAGTGTGCACAATTTTCACACAAGGCTGCCATGTGCTACACTTTTAACATTTTCATGAACATCGCCATCATTGTTTGGCTATTGCATTGCACACACAGATGCATCTTTATCATATTGTGGTATCTCAATCTCCGCGCCACCGCCGCCGCGCTACCGGATTCACTTGCTAATACGGTTTGTGGAAAGAACGGCCCGGATTTACTAGCGACCTACTATAGCTATAAGAGTAGTAGCCATGTCTTGATGTCCTTCCGCCGGGCTGCTGCTGCTCCGAAACCATTTATAGCACTGAAATCGCACGGCAACGCCCGGATGCTGCCCAATATGGTGGCTATTCCGGCTCAAATCATGGTGGCAAAGTGGACTATATAGCCAGCACATGGTATGATTTGCAGCTCGAAACATGGCGATTGCTATCGGAGTATATATTTGATGCCGCTCCGTAGCGTACACCTGAGTGTTTACCGCACAATATGGCAGTGCAACCCTAATAAAGTGCGCCGAATCGGTTCTCGCGCTGGGGATCGCTAGATTATATATATATGCCTACACATCAGCACATACCAGCAGTTGGGGGGGGGGAGGGGGGGCTAGGCCCCCCCCACACGGAATGCTCGCCGGGAACAACGCAGCTCCAAATAATGCTCCGAAACCAGTGCTGAAACCGTCGCCGCAACGCCCGGATGCTGCCCAAGATGGTGGAAGATGCTCAAATCATGCTGGCATAGTGGACTATATATAGCCAGCACATGGTATCCTTTGCAGCTCGAAACGTGGCGATTGCTATCCGACGAGCGAGTATATATTTGCTGCCGCTCCGTAATGTATACCGGAGTGTTTACCGCATAGTATGGCAGTGCATGTACACCATCAACCCTAAAGTGCGCAGAATCGGTTCACGCGCTGGGGATCGCTAGACTATATATAGCTCGTTTGTACGCGATTCACCTGCCCCCACTGCGGAGATGCGGGTAATCCCACCCTTTACGGTTAATTCTCTCCACCCTCCGCATCTCGTCTTGCTCGTGCCGCAGCATCCGTCATATCCGCGTGCGCATGAAGAACGGGACAGCCAAGCCCTTCCGGGTCGGCTAGGGTTACAGCTAGGGTTCCATACCCGGTTAAGACCACAGGCAGGGCACCTGATTGGTTAGGTTTCCATACCCTGGCCATAGCCCTGAGCGAGGCGCAAGGAGACATACCCGAGATCAGAGACCCGCCCAAGCACACCTCGGCGGGACTTCTGAGGGAACTCAGATGGTACCTCGAATCGGGACCTCTAACATGGACCCCTAAGGTAGACTACTTGCAGAAGACGAAGTACTGTACTGCTGCTGGTACAAGGCGCAAGACTCATTGTAGCCGCAGCCGAGTAGCATTATAGGACTTCATGAGTACAATTAGACAAGGGCAGTGCGTAATGCGTCTGCCGCGCGGTGCGCGCACGGCGCGCGTGCGATTAGCACTTAGCGTGACGTGCGGCCGCCTTGCCATGGCCGCGATCGCGTGCTTATAGAGGGCCTCCGCCTTCTGGCGGTCCCTCTTCCCCCTTACTTGTTTGAACGCGAATCTAAGTCACTATAGGCACCTCTCAGACGCCTAAAGGGCTTTAGTTCAGGCCAGCGTTGCTGGTCTTGCCCGTACTAAGGGGGGTGAATGCCAGTGGCAATAAAGCCTCTCACCACAGGTCACCGCCACGCCGTGCAGTACTTTATGCAGTGCTGGTCGCGGCTATCAACCGTTCCTGCATTACTTTACGTCGATACCGCGTCGAATGGTGACAACCGAGCACCACCACCAGCGCGCGCGCACGATGCAACGAGCAGCACGCGTGCAACCGTACGACAAGCACGCAAGCTACCGTAGTTGCCTTTGGCCCTCGTTCCTCAAGCCGATCTCCGTCTCTTACACCGTCTCCGTCCCGTACACAGGCTCTTGCCTATGCCTGTCATATGCAAACACAGGCACACAGACACACACGCGCCCATTGAGCTGGTGACAGCGCCCCATGCGGGAATGCGAGCATGCGACGGCACTCGTCAGTCTTGCCAGCGGTGGCCTCAGCCACCGCTGCTTTGACATCCGCGAGGATTTACTCGTCGTCCCCAATGTGGGCCTCCGGGTTCCAGTGCCGCATCTCTTTTGCCGCCGTACTGGTTCTCGCTGTCTCGTGCTTGTGACGGCGGGCCTCGTCCTCGTGGTCGACTTCATGCAGGAAGTCAGACATGCCGGGGACGTGATAGGACAGAATTTGCCACTCCGGTCCCGGCATCATCGCGCCTGTGTTGGGGTGCAGGCTCTCGAAGATGCGGAAGCAAGGGGTGACAACCGCGAGGTCCTTGCATCTCGGACATCCTGTTGCGAACGCACGGTTGACACGTCCCTTGGGCGGGCCGGCGTGGACATCTTGTGCAGGCAAGAGGAAAGCAAGGCCATGGCGCGAATATGTCGAGCGTCCTCGTTTCCTTGGCAGACGTCCGTGCGGTAGCGGTCGTCCGCGACGCCGAGGGGGACGAGATATTTGCTTTGCGACATGCGCCCAGTGCAGAGATTCCGGACCTTCCGGAGGTCGGCAAGGACCTCCGGCTGATTCTGCTCCAACCACGGCACGACGCCAAGCGGCGACGCTGCTGCGACTTCCCACTGGGCGGAGATGCAGGGAGAGACATGCGCGAGGGTGAGATTTCACCCCGACTAGCGTCTAAAACATAATGGCACTGTGGAAGGCGAAGGGGGGGGGTCACGATTCCAGGTGCGAGCCACTTCAAGGCGTTGACAATTGTCACATCTCGCCCCCTCCGGACGGCAGTGAGTGACGCGCAGCAATTGAGAAAGATGAGGAGGAGCAGCCCCCCCGCCCGCCACGCCGTCGACATGGGCAGGACCCGAGCCGCAGTCCGGGTCTGCCATGACGAGGGCCTTGTGCCGGGCAATGTAACCAAGGGACGAGATTCGCAGCTGCCGGTGAGCTTCTTGGACATACTCGTTGCAAATCCCCCGCAGCTCGTTGTACACAAGCCGGTGGTCTTCGGAGGCAGGAAGGCCCGCATGTTCACCGTGCTCTCGTCCCCGCCCCTTCTTTGCAGTTTGAGGCATCGGGTCTTGCGGATCGTGAGGTGTTAGAGGTCGTTGGCAAACAAGGACGAAAACACGAAACGGGTGGGAACGGGGCGGGTGTCACCACTCATGTCGAGATGCGCGACGGCGAGGTGCGCTTAACGCAGCCCACGGCGCCCTGATGAGAGATGCGAGCGAAGATGCGAGTCCGCGTACCGTTGGAATCGCTCCTAGAAGAGGGTCCAAAGGTGGCACACCTTGATTGAGGCTGGGGGTCAGGCTGAGGCTCGCGGTGAGGCGAAGGCTGCGAATCTCCGGCCCTAGGCCATGGCGGTCCGCTTCGATGTTGCCCACCGCTCGGCTGTAGAGGCCTCATGGGTTGGGTCGTGGGTACTGGCGCATGGGACGCCCTCCTGCGTGCCCGAACGCAAGTGCATCTGCGGTGAATCTTGCGCCATGGGGGTCACTAGCAGTGTGTCGAGAGCCCTCGTTGGTTCAAAACCAAGTGCAGCCGCGGATGCCCCCGCCACATGACTATGCAAGCGGGCAGAGGTGCGTTTTGCTTTGCGAGGACGGTCTGCCATGCTTTTGTGCACCGAGAAGCGTTAAGATGCCTCGAAGAAAACAAGCGCAAGGGTGCATGCGAGTGATAGATGAGTGAAAAGCACAGTGGCGGAGTAGCATTCGAGGCAAAAACAGTTAGCATGGAAGGGTAGCGACGCATCTCGTCAAAGGGCGGTGGACAGATGTGTAGTACATATTGCATGTTCATTTCACTAGCTAGGTGAATAGTACCTCGTACAGTGTTGGCAAGAACATGAATGTGTCAAAGCTCAATTTCACAGTACATTCGTACAGTACTAGGCGTACCTCAAATTTTGTGCCCCTTTTGGGGCACAAAATTGAGTTAAGGGGGGGTAATTTTGAGTCCAGAAATGTGCCCATTCTGACTCAATAATTGCCCTTTTCCCACAGCATGTGCGACGTTTTGGCAAAACCAAGCTCAACTTGAAATGCCTTTTCGTCGGAGGAATATTAATATCAATACCACCCAATACGCGCCATTGAGGCACTCGATTCGGCATCAATCGGTGGACGGGACATTATGCATGGATTCCTGCGAAGTCCATAATGTGCGTGTGTCTGTCTTTATTAAAACCTGTGCACTCCCGGTTTTAACTTACGGGTGTGAAGTATGGGGTATGGATAGAACTAGCGGCGCAAATAAATTACAAACCGTACTCAATCAGTTCTTGCGGTGCCTTAGTTATTGGGGTGGGTAAAACCTCCCCTGGAGTGGCCACTGCACCGATGATGCGGGAATTGGATATTGCGCCCATAGAGGCTACGGCCGCTGCGGCACGGGCTCGAGCGTTCCTTGAAGCATCCCACTTGAATACATGTATAACCCATTTAGTAGATCAGCAAAGTCGGGCGCGCCCTAACACGTGGACGTCGGGGACTGTGCGGTGGTTAGATCGACTAGCTAGGGCGAGCGTAGGGCTAGCTAAGGGGGCGCACCTTCCACTTGATTGGAGGTCACTAGCCGCGCGCGATGCCGCTAAACTAATAAATGCATCAGTGTGGGCGCGTTACGACTCGTTGGCATCGTTAACACGCACTAAAACCCGGGGTATATATGTCCATGCGTCTTATGCGTCAAACCCGTTGCCACAGTACGGTGTGGGTGTCTCCACTGGGATTGTGGACGGGTTGCACATTATGATACAATTACGCACCCGAGTATTTCCCACTGCCCGCCGATTGGCCCGGATTCATGCCATGCCTGAGCGGTTCCTGGAACACTGCCCTGCATGTGGCGGAGGTGAATCTGAGACTATCGAACATATGTTGGTGGAGTGCCCGCGGTGGGGGTATCACCGTCATAATTTTGGCCTGTTAGTTCCGGAGTTCATGAATTTTATTGTTAGTTAGGTTATGTGTCAACAACTGAGGACTTAGCTGCCTTTATTTTGGGTGGGGTCTCCCCCTCCCTTCACGGCGCCCTGGATTTTACTGAGAATGGGAATTTTTTCCAGCTTTGGCGTCGGGCCCTCCCTCACATTGCCTTCTTTGCTGTTGCACATGTATCGCGCTCCCGAAATGCTTTGCTCCGCGGGTTTGGGCTTGCCCCAACTCGCATTACTCAAATGGGCCGACGCCCAAACGGGTAGGGCGGACCTGCTTTCGTGGTCAGTGCTGGGTATTTTCATGGCAGTGTTTTAGACGGTGATCCAACAGCGTTGGAAATTCCATCATTGGACTCTAATTAGTCTTACATAATGCTTCGGCAAGTTGCTTGATTGCTATAACGGAGCGTCGCCAACCCAGGGCTTTCCGCAACTGGATTGCTGCCTAAACGGCCGTCGTCGTAGAGACGCTGCAAGGGTTTCACTGGTGCCAGTCCCGTCCCGGGGGCGGGAAAAAAACCACCGGGCACTGGTACCCCCCGTGCCAAAATACCGGTTTCGGCCCAGGTATCTAGCAACATCGCGCGCACCGCACACGCGCCGAAGAAGCTCTGGCAGCAGCACCGCGTCGCGCTACTCGCATGCGCTCGAGCGCGGCACGTCAACCTTTCGTGGTCATTGCCGGGTATTTTCATGGCAGTGTTTTAGACGGTGATCCAAGAGCGTTGGAAATTTCATCACTGGACTTTAATTAGTCTTGCAGAATGCTTCGGCAATTTGGCTATAACGGAGCGTCGCCAACCCAGGGCTTTCCGTAACTGGATTGCTGCTGCCCAAACAGCCGTCGTAGAGACGCTGCAAGAGTTTCACTGATTCTTTTTGGTTACGCTGCAAGGGTTTCACTGGTGCCAGTCCTGTCCCGGGGGCGGGGAAAAAACCACCGGGCACTGGTATCCCCCGTGCCAGAATACCGGTTTCGGCCCAGGTATCTCAGCAACATCGCGCACCGCACACGCGCCGAAGAAGCTCTGGCAGCAGCACCGCGTCGCGCTACTCGCATGCGCTCGAGCGCGGCATGTCAAAAAGTACCTTGCGTACCTTGACAAAAAGTGACGCGGCGGACCGCCGTGGCTGCAAGCGGCCACCCACCAAGTGCGTGACTGAAGTCAGACCAGCCGAGCTAGGTCGCAACCAACTGGTGCTAGTGCGGCTGAGTCGGCTGACGGACGGAGGCGGTGCCCGTGTGGCGCTCGCGTGCTGCCAGCGGGAGGGGCGCGTGTTGGTGATGCACTAGGAGGTGCGCGCGCGAGTGCGGAACCCCTGCACTCTGTGGATGGCGTGTTTCCATAGGAGAAGGGCGCACGGGCCTTGCGTGGGGTGGAGGATGTTGAAACCGCTGGCCTCACCCACACGCCCACCGCTCCGTGAAGCCGCTATGACAACTTTCACGTCTAGCCAGCGTTGATACTGCATGCTGTTGCCCCAGCTTGTGGACCCAGCCGTTGCCTCACATACCCTGTCGCATATATATAACACGTGAGCAGAGTTTGCATTGTGGGCGTCTCGAGAGCGCGGGATCGGAAGGGTTCAGGGGTTGGGGGGGGGGGGGGGGGGGGGGGGGGGGGGGTCTTGGTGTGAAGGCACACAAGCGGTGCCATGCCTTGTCCCATCCCATGTGGACAAGGACTTGAAGATATACCCGACCTGGGTGACGCAATCCGAGATGTGCTGATGGCGAGCTTGCGCTCGCCCTCCCGCAGGCGCTCGTGGTTAGAAAATGTACCACGCCCGCAGGCAGCCCGCGAGGGCGGCACCAACCTCCCCCGGGCAAGGACTCAAGCTTCCTGCACTTGAGGTATGCGGTGTCCGCCTGTCCACGTGGAGATTCATCCTGCTGAGCACTATGCATAATCCCGCCTCATCTGAGGGCTTGTCTGACCTGGGCTGCGACTGATTAAAGGCTTCCTGTTGCCAACCAGGCACAGCCTCGGCTACCAGACTCGCAAGGTGACCCCCTTGTTTGTTTTCGGCTCTGATGTGTGCATGCCATATACTTGAGAGACCCAGCACCTGTGACCATGGCGTGAATGGGTACATGTCCGCGTTGCGCGACTTCGCAAGGGAGTTTCCATGCGCAAGCAGGCGGATGACCTGGCACTGACTGCGCGGTGTGCTGCGCAGGGGATGCGTGTGATCAGGGGAGCCCATATGAGTCTTATAACCTTCGCAACTCTCAGCAGCTTCCACCTTTGAACGTAAGGGCCCCGGCCTGCTCTGCAACCCTCCGAATGTTTTGTGCTTCGGGGGCGCTTGTGTGCAGGAGAAGGGGGGAAGACCGGTACTCCATGCGCATGGGGGAGCCAAAAGGGGGCAGGGCGGGCATAGTATCGCTCAAAACACCCTGTTGAACGGGCACGGCAGGCAGAGGCTGGGCGAGGAGGAAATGGCAACGGCTATGGGCGCCATGGCCACGCGCACTCTGGCCGGCACAAGCACGCTGGAATGGCAGAAGTGGAGCCGGACTTCCATGGGGAAATCGTGACGGTCGGTCCCCTGCGCTTCTGTAGTCAATGAGGAGCGCCGCTGCTCTTGGGGGGGGGGGGGGGGGGGGGGGGGGGGCACGCACTGGCCACCGCTGAATCAATACGTGGTTGGGGTGCGTGTGCAGTCACATGCGTACACATGCACTGTGAGGTCTTTTAATGTGGCAATAATGTAGTCGGAATGCTCGGCTGTGCAGGGCACAGATGTCATCGAATACTACGCCACGTACGGCCATGACGCGAGGATCAAGGTGTTTCACTGCAACCAGCGCTATGGGCGCCATGAAGGCAGTCCGTACGAGCTGCTTGTGGTCCCCAGGGAGCAGGTGCACAAGGAGTACTACACAATCTCGGCGTCTGGGGTCGTGTACTGCCCCGGGGACCCCAACTTTGAGACAGAGTTCATTCCCATCGGCGAGTGGCTTCGAGAGACGAGCATCTACAACCTGATGCGCACGCTGAAGTTCTTCAAGTACTACTTCACGCAAAAGATGTTCCGAATTTGGCGCAAGGTGCTGCTGCTGCTGGCGGCTGCATGGCCCTTGCAACCACCTGCGACCCAATCCGTGCGTGGTGACGAGCCCCGCGCTGCGCCCCCACCCAACACAGAACGCCCAGGCACGGGCGTTTCAGCGAGTGCGGGAGAAGCTGGAGGCGCGCATGTTCCTCGCAAAGCCTGACTTCTGCAAGTGCATCATGGACCTGCGTGGCCTCCTGTTTGAGATGAACCAGGCGCAGCTGGTTGATATCAAGACGGACACCGCGCACCATCTCCGCGACCTGGTGACCTCCTCCCCCCCCCCCCCCCCCCCCCCCCTCCCGCGCACTAACTCCTCCCGCTCTCTCTGTTCACGCACAACATGACAATTTGGCATTCCTGGCAGACAGTGTGTGTCTCAATCCATGGCGGGAGGCCTTCAACCTGTGCAGGCTAATCAATGCCTGGCTGCACGTCATGTCCCAAAAAACCATGTCCTGACCATGATGCCAGGGATGCCGTCCAGCAGTCGTCGTACTGTTGTATCACGGGCGAATTGACCCCTGATCCCCTCCCCCCCACCCCATTCTCTCCCCTCTTTCAACCACCTTGGACACTGACAGGTTCCGGATCAGACGGAGCATCGCAAGGCCAAGATATTCCCCATGCTAGAGAGGCTGGTGCAGCGCATGGTGCAGCGCGTGTGGGTACACTGCCAAGACGTGAGCACCGCGGAGGTCCTCGTCCGCAAGGAGGTGGAGGCCGCGGCGAGTGACCCATCCAACGGCGCCACCAAGGGCGCATCCACCACGCGCATCAAGATGGAGCGCATGGAGCGCGCCAAGCGGCACCGGCAGCTGGTGAAGGACGTGGGGTTGCTGGCTAATCTGGTCCGCATGGCGGACTACATGCTGGTCGAGTCTGGCGTGCAGCTGCTCACAGAGACGCTGCAGCGGCTGCAGTCCACGTTCTCCAACCACCCGGTGCTCGTCACGTCCGTTTCGTTCACGGAGGATAGCATACACTTTTCGCCGACCGATGACGAGGTGATGGTGGAGTTCAACACCAAGATTGTGGAGGAGACGGTCAAGATGGTCAAGTCTCTGCCGCGCGTCCTGGAGGACAAGAACTTCACAATGCTGTTCCCAACGCCCGCGCCCCGTGGGCCAGACCCCACCACCATCATCATCTCCCAGCGCGCTCTCAACAGTGCGCGCCGCAGCCTCGACTCTGTCATCCGCAAGTCCTTCCAGAAGGCTGCGGACTACGCCGCCGTGTTTGAGGAGGTCCGCATGGTGCAGCACTTCAAGACAACGTGGGACGAGAAGGAGTACAAGGCGGTCAAGCGCGACGTGCAGGAGTTCCGCCAGGACATGGTGCTGCTCAAGCAGTGGTCGGACGATGTGGCGGCCATGAAAGTGGGCGAGGCGGTGGGCGTGCTGCACGTTGACAGCCAGGGCATGCAGACCGACCTGCACGCGACGCTGAACAAGGCGCTGGACGTACTGAAGCAGCTGCTCACTGTCGCCGCGCGCAAGCAGTGCCTGTCGGTGAGTCCCCCCCCCCCCCCCCCCCTCCCCCTCTTTCAGTGACGGCCGCATCCGCCATCTTTGTTCTCACGTCAGTCTCTGCCGCCGGCCCCGCGCAGGTGCTGGAGACGTTCTCCAAGCTGGAGAAGAAGCTGGGAGACCGCCCGGTCAAGCTGGAGGATTTCGCCTCGTTTTACAAGAACCATGTCGAGCTGTCCGAGTCCAAGGCCAAGTATGCCGAGAGCAACCAGATGGTTGTGGACATGTATGAGATGCTGACGACATATGGCGGCAAGGTCCCGCCTAACGACCAGCTCAACCTGGACGACCTGAAGGACATGGTGACGGCGTACACCAAGGTGGGCATGTGCACCAGAGTGCTGGCATCTGGCTCTGCAGCTTGCATCTGGCGCGGTGCTGGCGTTCGGCAGGGCGGTGTGTTGACGTGTCTGGGCGGCTCCTTTTTCAGGCTATGGAGGAGAGCTCGGCGTTCATTGACGAGCGCAAGGCCGGCATGATCAGCGTGCTGCAGAAGAACGCCAAGGAGATGCTGTCCGACCTGCAAGCCGTGGTGGACGAGATGCACAGCGGCAAGTACGACAAGGCAGAGAAGTCGCCCAAGAAGATGATGGAGCACATCAAGGAGCTCAGGACCAACTTCATGTCTTGTGCGCACCCGTGTCGCGGAACCCCCCAACCTTTCCAATTCCCAGCCCCCAGCGCTCCCAGACCTGCCGCAGCCCTGCTCGCTTGTGCTCACAGCGCCGCATGTGTGCCGGACTATCAGGTGATGAGCGCGCCAAGCGCTTTGCTGGCTACGAGGCGCTCTTTGGGCTGCAGCCTTCGGACTTTTCGCGGGTCGACCAGGCCAACAAGGAGCTGCAGTGGCACTCCAACAAGTGGACCTACCTGCATGACTTCATCAAGCTCACCGAGAGCTGGATGGATGGTGCGTACGTATTCTCACCCATTTGCCCCTGCGTGGGCCAGTTGTTCGGCGGGCAGGTCGGCGTCTATGCAGTGGGTCGCGCTCCCCACCTCCCATCCCCTGCCACTGAACGCTGCACCGGCGTCGCGGGGTGTGCAGGCCAGTGCAACTCCCTGGATCCCGAGGTCATGCAATCCAGCACGGACGAGTACACCAAGTGGAACTACAAGATGGGCAAGATGCGCAAGGATGACACCGTGGTGCAGCGGCTGCACAGCTACCTGGAGGAGTTCAAGCTCAACCTGCCGCTGTTGATCGAGCTCGCAAACCCGGCGCTGGAGGGGCGCCACTGGGAGCAGGTCTTTACCATCATGGGCTCCAAGTATGAGTACGGGATGGAGTTTACGCCGCGCGACCTGGTGGACAACGGCATCCTGGCCAAGATGGAGCAGGTGCAGGTGGTGTGCGCCAGCGCGTCCAAGGAGTACTCGATGCTCAAGACGCTGGAGAAGATGGAGGTGGAGTTCGCGCCGGTGGAGTTTCGCACGATGCCGTATAAGGACACCGGCACCTTTGTGCTGGGCGGCATCGACGATATCCAGCTGCTGCTGGATGACCAGATTGTCAAGGTGCAGGCGATGAACGCCAGCCCCTTTGTCAAGCCATTTGCCGAGCGCGCGAAGCACTGGGAGAAGACGCTCATCACCATGCAGGTAAAGCCCACCCAACCAGAGCCCTCCGGTTACGCCGCATCGGGTCTCCGCCGTGTTGCCGCCCGGTGTTGCCGGTCCCCTGAGATGCCCGATTCTGCTCCTCCCGCAGGACATGCTGGACAACTGGCTCAAATGCCAGTCGACGTGGCTCTACCTGGAGCCGATCTTCAGCAGCGATGACATCGTCAAGCAGATGCCCGAGGAGGGCGAGAAGTTCCGGCAGGTGGACAGCATGTGGCGCAGCATGCAGCAGAGCACACACGAGAACCCGAACGCCGTGGAGATCGCGCAGGACGAGTCGCGCGTGGATCGCCTGGTGCGCTCCGGCCCATGCCAGTCTGGCCCGGCCACGTACTTGCATGCCATGCGCGCACATGGCGGGTCAGGTGGGCCGCGTACCCGTGATGACTAACTGGGGGGGCGGGCTTGTATCGCAGGTTGAGGCCAACGAGTTGCTGGAGGAAATCCAGAAGGGTCTGGCAGCGTACCTGGAGAAGAAGCGCCTGTTCTTCCCGCGTTTCTTCTTCCTCTCCAACGACGAGATGCTGGAGATCCTGAGTGAGACCAAGGACCCCACGCGCGTGCAACCGCACCTGAAGAAGTGCTTTGAGGGCGTGGACCAGCTGGAGTTTCAGGAGGACCTCACCATCACGGCCATGACCTCCATCGAGAAGGAGAGCGTGCCGTTCAAGAACATCATCGACACCAACAAGGCGCGCGGCAGCGTGGAGAAGTGGCTCGTGGAGGTCGAAGAGCGCATGTTTGAGAGCATCCACCACCAGACCAGCCTCGGCCTGGAGGACTACAGCAGCAAGCCGCGCCATGAGTGGGTGCTCCAGTGGCCAGGCATGGTCGTGCTTGTGGTCACCGGCATGTTCTGGACCAAGGGCGTGGAGGATACGCTCAATGCGCAGGACATCAACCAGGTCGCGGCCTTTGAGAAGCAGTGCACCTCCGACCTCATGCGCATCGTGGACCTCGTCCGCGGCGACCTCACCAAGCTCGAGCGCGCCACGCTGGGCGCGCTGGTGGTCATGGACGTGCACGCGCGAGACGTGGTGACCAACCTCGTCCGGGACAACGTGTGCGACATCAAGGACTTTGCCTGGCAGGCGCAGCTGCGGACCTACTGGGAGGCAGATGAGGAGGTACGCCTGTGCCAAATGTCGATGCTGCGCACCACCGAACTGAGGCCCCTGTGCAGTCTTACTAAACAGTTTATTAGGATGGAAGTTCAGCATTTAGAATCATAAAGGAATAGAAAATGTGTCGATCGTTTGGATCATTTGGAAAGAAAGCTGACAGATACATTATATTGGTCGTATTGTGGATTGATATCAGAAAGCAAAAAGTACACTGTTTGAGTTTGTATTGCCATTCATTCAGGGAAAGTGTATGTGCATTGTTTACTACGAGGTCAAGGAATCCCCGTGTATACGGTATAAGAAAATGTGTAGACGACGCGTATACATACGGGTAAGGATTCCTTATCGCGTTCTGTAAGGATTACAAACGCCGTGTAATCATGAAGTGTACCAGGCCTGAAGGATTATGTAATCATTCCCACACGTCTAAGCAGTCTATTGCGATGGAACTTCAGCAATGATAATAGGAGGATAGACTACCGTACCGGTAATAGCAGAATATGATAGAGAAAAACACTAGAAGGGTGGCCAAAAACGCCAGGCACCGCCGTTTAGAACTGTTTGCCACCTACAATTTTGATGATTTTGCCACGGGAGGAAGAGCTTCCAGGCAACTGGCGAGGATTCATACCTTGCCTCATTTTGATGCAGCGCTCGGGGGTGTTTGAAGGCGAAACTAATGGGAGCGCCATGTCATGCAATCCGCAGGGCGAGAAGGGCATGACCACCATGATGCGCATGATGAGCGCGCAGGTGGAGTACGGGTACGAGTACCTGGGCAACAGCAGCCGCCTCGTCATCACCCCCCTCACGGACCGATGCTACCGCACGCTCATTGGCGCGATCCATCTCACGCTGGGCGGCGCGCCCGAGGGCCCCGCTGGCACCGGCAAGACGGAGACCACCAAGGATCTGGCAAAGGCGCTGGCCCGCCAATGCGTCGTCTTCAACTGCTCCGATTCGCTGGATTACATCGCCATGGGCAAGTTCTTCAAGGGGCTGGCCTCCAGCGGTGCCTGGGCGTGCTTTGACGAGTTCAACCGCATCGACCTGGAGGTAGCCGCCCCGCGGAGCTGCTGGCCGCTACATCGGGCGGCCGGACCCGTCTCGCGTTGGCCAAGCTGTGCCGATTACACTGACCCGGGGGTGGTGGCCATGGCAGGTGCTGTCGGTGGTGGCGCAGCAGGTGCTGGACATCCAGCGGGCGGTGGGGCAGAGGCTGCGGCGCTTCATGTTTGAGGGAACGGAGATGCAGCTCAAGTGGAGCGCTTGGTGCTCCATCACTATGAACCCTGGCTATGCTGGTAGGTTCCAGGGCGCCCTCGTGGGGGGCTTTGGGCAGTGAGGCACAGGGGGTGACTGGAAGGAGGGGCTGACTGCGCACGCTGTGTGTTGTGGCGGCAGGGCGCAGCGAGCTGCCCGACAACCTGAAGGCTCTGTTCCGCACCGTGGCGATGATGGTGCCCGACTATGCGATGATCAGTGAGATCATCCTGTACTCGAATGGCTACCTGGCCGCGCGCGATTGCGCCAAGAAGATCGTGCAGTGCTACAAGCTGTGCAGTGAGCAGCTGTCCAGCCAGGATCACTACGACTACGGCATGCGCGCGGTGATTGCCGTGCTGCGCGCCGCCGGCAACCTCAAGCGCCGCTTCCCCAGCGAGGATGAGTACGTGCTGATGCTGCGCTCCATCATCGACGTCAACCTGTGCAAGTTTCTCTCGCATGACGTCCCGCTGTTCCAGGGCATCATCTCGGACCTCTTCCCGGGCGTCACGCTGCCCAAGCCCGACTACAACCTGATGGAGATCGCCATGCGCGAGACCTGCGTGGAGATGAACCTGCAGCCCACGGAGTACTTCTTCCTGAAGACCATCCAGCTGTACGAGATGATTGTCGTGCGCCACGGCCTCATGATCGTCGGCCTGCCGTTCAGCGGCAAAACCTGCAGCTACCGCGTGCTGGCCGGTGCCCTCACCAAGATGAGCGCCCGCGGCGAGGAGGGCCAGGTACGTAGGAGCTCCCCCCCCCCCCCCCCCCCCTCGCGCTTTCCCTGGCCCGACCTGCATCTGCCACTGGCACCGGCGTCAGCTGCGTTGGTGCAGTTTAACAAGCGCTGTGGGGACGGTCTGGTCGCCATCCCCCCCAATAGCAGAGATATCCCAGCCTTGCCACGGCGAGGCAGTGCGTCACGCCTGCCACTCTGCTCTCTCACTGCTATCTCTCATGACCCGTTGCGCGAGCAGTGGGAGCATTGGACGCAATTGCGCTCCCCCACCGTTGCCGTCCTCCACTGAAGCTCTCCGTGTCCGCTGTGCTCAATAAATGCAGGAAAAGACTGAGTACCACATGATCAACCCCAAGTCCATCACTATGGGTCAGCTGTACGGGCAGTTTGATCCGGTCAGCCACGAGTGGACGGATGGCATCCTGGCTGTCACCTTCCGCGCCTGCGCCTCCAACCCCTCGCCGGACCGCAAGTGGCTGCTGCTGGACGGGCCCGTGGATGCCATCTGGATCGAGAACATGAACACGGTGCTCGACGACAACAAGAAGCTGTGCCTCAACAGCGGCGAGATCATCCAGATGAGCCCGCAGATGAACATGATCTTCGAGGTGATGGACCTTGCGGTCGCGTCGCCTGCCACTGTCAGCCGCTGCGGCATGGTCTACCTGGAGCCGCACCAGCTCGGCTGGCGCCCGCTAGTGCTCAGCTGGATCGCGACCCTGCCGGAGCACCTGGGTGCCCATCGGGTGGGACAATCCCCCCCCCCCCCCCCCCCTGCCGGAATACCCGCATTGCCCCCTTGTAGAATGGATCACCCGCAAGCAACGTCACCTGACTGTGCACCAAGGAGCCCATGCTAGTCAAGAGCTGGCGTGCTAACTTGGTGTGCGGATGACAGGACCACCTGCTCGCGCTCTTTGACTGGCTCGTGCCGGTGGCGCTGAGGTTCAACCGGCGCGAGATCAAGGAGGGCGCGCCCACGCTGGACTCCAACCTCGTGTCCACCCTCATGCGCATCTTCACCTCGATGATGGACCACCTGCAGGACGCGGAGGCGGTTGGCGCCATGGAGGAAGCGCGCCTCGCGCTGCATGTGGAGTCGCTGTTCATCTTTGCGCTGACATGGAGCATCGGCTCGACCGCGGGCGCGGCGGAAGGCCGTAAGCATTTCGACAAGTAAGCGCCAGGATGAGCCACCCGCTCTGGATGCCTTTACTGTGGAGAAGCACCGCCTTGCTACGGACAGTCACATTGGCTCAGCGGTGTATTGCAGCGGGATGCATGGCCTGCGCAGCCAGGGGGGCTGACACGCGTGGTTGTTGCTGCCACACAGGTTCTTGCGCGCCGCTGTCACCTGCGGGCTCCCGGACTACGCGGGCCCCAGCGGCGAGAAGTACACCCTCCCGGAGGATATCCCGGAGGGGCACACCACGCTGCAGAGCGCCATGGTCCCCGACACGGACGGCACCACCATCCATGATTGGCTCTTTGACGCGGCCGCGGACAAGTGGGTGCTATGGGAGAGCCGCCTTGACAACAGTCCCATCGACAAGGCACGCCGCCCTTCGAACACTGTATCGCCAGGGCCGGTACCTTCCGTGTAGTGGTGTTGACGCATGCGTTGTAGCACTGCCCAGCAGCACTGCCCATGCCATGTCCAGCTAGTTTGTCCTCTGACGAGCATTCGGGGTGTGCAGGACCTGGAGGTCCGCAAGATCATCGTGCCAACCATCGACACCGTGCGGTACACCTACCTGGTGGACATCGCCATGCAGCACAAGCAGCCCATCCTCCTGGTCGGGCCCACTGGCACTGGCAAGAGCGCGTACATGCTGCAGTACCTTTACGCCATGGACACCGAGCGCTACGCCACGCCCATCATTGTCGGCTTTTCAGCGCGTACGTCAGCGAACATGACGCAGTACCTCATCGACGCCAAGCTGGATCGCCGACGGAAGGGCGTGTACGGGCCGCCGGCGGGCAAGGAGGTGGGTGATTCCGGCTGCGGCTACTCCTCGTAAATTGTACCCCAGCACTGATTGCGCTGCTAATGAATTTGGCGAGGGGGGGGGGGGGGGGGGGGGGGGGGGGGGCACCTGTCTAACTCTGCTGACCCCCATCCCCATCCCTGCGCACCAGGTGTGCATCTTTGTGGACGACCTTAACATGCCACAGCTGGAGACCTACGGCGCGCAGCCGCCCATCGAGCTGCTGCGGCAGTACATGGACCATGGTGGCTGGTACGACCGCGCTAACACCTTCCGCGCCATGGTGGACTGCATGTTTTGTGCGGCGATGGGGCCGCCCGGCGGGGGCCGCTCCAACATCACGCCGCGCTACCAGCGCCACTTCAACCTCCTGTCCGTCGTGGACTTCGACACCAAGGTGCTCTCCCGGATCTTTGTGACCATCCTGGACTGGTATCTGGTAAAGGAGGCCTTCCCCGAGAACATCGCAGACATAAAGAGGAACGTCATCGACGCCTGCGTCGACGTGTACGGCACAGCGATGAGCCAGCTGCTGCCCACGCCCACCAAGAGCCACTACACGTTCAACCTGCGCGACATCAGCCGCGTCATGCAGGGCCTGCTGCTCATCAAGCCATCGCAGGTGCGTATTCCCCCTCCTGACTGAGCACTTGGAACCCCGCGGTCGTATGGATAAGGGTGCAATGCCAATGTGCGGAGGGAAAAAACTTGCACATGCTGATGCTGCACAGCGCAGCCAGAACGTACCTGTACAGCACGAGGTATGATTACACCAGTAGTTCCTTACGTCAGCCCGACTCTTCCCCCCGCGCGCCCAGCATGTAAGCAACCCGCCCATCAGTACATCGGTGGCCTTACGGCCCTTACCCGGTAACCCGCCCTTGCGGCCCGTATAATACCGCCCTTTATCGCAATATGCCTGATGAATATAATTGCTGTGCTAGTGATGTGATGAATTTACTACCTGTACCGGACGTGACTCAGAAAAAACACTGAGACGCAAACGGTCCGTGCTGAACAAATAATGGAATAATGCCGTTTTTGAACCCCCCCCCCCCCCGTGTACGTGTGAAAAGGGGAAAAACTTATTTCACTTGTGAAATGTATGAGAACTTACCACGAATAACCAACGGATTCGCGACGCGAAGCTGCAAAACAGTTTATTACTCTCATCAGGGTCCGTGACGGATAGTAATAGAGGTCCACGGTATTGGTCATTATTCTTTGTCATTAGATGCCTGATCGGTGTCTGTCATGGTGGTTCCCGCCTCGTGCGGCCCGTAGCTGGATTTTCTTCTGGATTTCTGCATGGATTTCTTAAATTTTGCAGCTAGCACATGTAATCACTCATATCATTGTTAGTCATTAGCTACGTGGCGGTAGTGGGCATCAATTTTACTGTATGCAGATGGTCGCAATCATGAGGAAGTTCTGTATTATTACCGTATTATACAAGCTTTTCATTTTTCCATTTCAGATACAAACTTTTCGCATTTTTCACACCCGCTGCTTTGCTATACTCAAATGAGAGTGGCAAGGCGTGCAGCCTGACGTTGACATGTATATGAACGATGGCTGTGTTGCTGTGGACCGGGTGTCATCAGCTCGGAAAAGGCGCTGTCGCCAAGGAAAAGTTCCTGAGGCTGTGGACACACGAGATTTTGCGGGTGTTCTACGATCGCCTGGTGGACGCGGAGGACTGCACTTGGTTCCTCGGGGTGCTCAAGACGACCTTCACCACGCACTTCTCTGATGACCTGGACCGTGTATTCCGGACTCTCACAGGTGAGACGCTCCAACTACCAGCGTGTGTAAACCTTACTCGTAATATGATGCGAAAAGACCAGATAGTAGCAAATCCAGTGCTGGCAGTAGCGCTACCATTAGGGAGGTCAACAGAGCAAGCCTACGCGTGGGAACTGAGGCTGTCACATACTGGTGAATATTGCGTTATATGGTCGCTATTGCGTCATACATAGTTACATATAGTATTGTATTTCGGATTTCTACTAGTTTCCCCCCTCCACCATTTCCGGGGGTTTTAGAGACTTTTTAGGCACGTGCTAAATATGATAAAATGAAATGTCTTGGCCTAAGTACGTCCGGGGGATACCATTTCTTATTTATTCAACGCTGTATTATTTAACTCCTTGCTCTCATTACTTGTAGTTTATATTAAAATAAAAAAGAACGCAACAAGAAGTATCCGGCTACCCATCAACTCCGTCAAATATAAAAAATGCGTACTGTATGGGGAGTCTTTTACCACCGTCACATTGCATTACCGACCGTTTTCTTTACAGCTGCCACATGCAACTATTTTATACGACCGTCATATTGTACCCTCATAGTCCGACACTGGTACACTTCCTAATTGGCTGGTCAGGGCGGCGCTGGCCGTATATATGTTTTTTGCGGTCGTATGGATAGCGACCATATATTATTAAAAGGGCATTACTCGAACCTATGGTACGCAAGTAAACAGTAGCACGGCGGCAACTACGCAGCAAGCACTGGTATGAGTACTGTACCCGCTTTGCTGATTCATGATGTCCCGTAATAATTCGCATCGCCTGCCCGGGTACTATACGAGGTCCTGATCCTTACCTGCAGGCGCTACCGGTACAACTGAGAGAGCGCGGCTTTCATGTAGCGGTGGATTTCTTTCTACTAAGACTGGCCTTTTTATAATTCAAAAGGACACAGGTACGGGTACCTGGGTACCATTACCTAAGGATCTGCTCATCGTGGCTGCACGCCTTCGCGCCGTTTTTTTTCCCCGCCCCCGGGACAGGACTGGTTTTTTTTTCGCCCCCGGGACAGGACTGGCACCAGTGAAACCCTTGCAGCGTCTCTACGATGGCCGTTTAGGCAGCAATCCAGTCACGGAAAGCCCTGGGTAGGCGACGCTCGGTTATAGTCATCAAGCAAATTGCCGAAGCATTCTGCAAGACTAATTGGAGGCCAGTGATGGAATTTCCAACACAGTTAGATCACTGTCTAAAACACTGCCATCAAAATACCCGGCACTGACCACGAAAGGTCCGCCCTACCCGTTTGGGCGTCGGCCCATTCGAGTAATGCGAGTTGGGGCAAGCCCCAACCCGCGGATCAAAGCATTTCGGGAGTGCGATACATGTGCAACAAAAAAGGCAATGTGAGGGAGGGCCCGACGCCATAGCTGGAAATTTTCCCATTCCCAGTAAAATCCAGGGCGCCGTGAAGGGAGGGGGGGACCCCGCCCAAAATAAAGGCAGTTAAGTCCTCAGGTGTTGACGCAATAACCTGACTACTAATGAAATCCCTGAACTCCGGAACTAACAACCCAAAATTATGACGGTGATACCCCCACCGCGGGCACTCCACCAACATATGTTGGATAGTCTCACCTCCGCCACATGAAGGGCAGTGTTCCAGGAACCGCTCATGCATGGCATGAATCCGGGCCAATCGGCGGGCAGTGGGAAATACTCGGGTGCGTCACTGTATCATAATGTGCAGCCCGGCCACAACCCCCGCGGGGACACCCACACCGTACTGTGGCAACGGGTTTGACGCATAAGACGCAATCATGGACATATATATATACCCCAGGTTTATTGCGTGTTAACGATGCCGACGATTCGTTACGCGCCCACACCGATGCCTATACTAGTTTAGCGGCATCGCGCGCGGCTAGTGACCTCCACTCAAGTGGAAGGTGCGCCCCCTCAGCAGCTAGCCCTACGCGCCCTAGCTAGTCGATCTAACCACCGCACAGTCCCCGACGTCCACGTGTTAGGGCGCGCCCGACTTTGCTGATCTACTAAATGGGTTATACATGTATTCGTGTTATACATGTATGCGCTACACTTGTATTCAAGTTGGATGCTTAAAGGAACGCCCGAGCCCGTGCCGCAGCGGCCGTAGCCTCTATGGGCGCAATATCCAATTCCCGCATCATCGGTGCAGTGGCCACCCCAGGGGAGTTTTTACCCACCCCAATGAGGCACCGCATAGAACCCGCTTGCCAACGGCGGATTATCCCTTTAGCTTGGCAGACGTCTTGCAAGCGTTGGGTAATGACGGTCATAAGGAGTTTCATAGCGGCACCCATAATCGAAATACCCCTATAATTGTCCATAATAACTGTCGCTCGCCTTTCTTGGGCGCCGATACTATGGCCGAGCTGCGCCACTGCTGGGGGATAAAGTTCTTAGTCCATATCCCGTTAAGTAAGGCCAGCAATTCCTTGCCAAAATGGCTATTTTGGGCGTATGTCCTGCTCCTGCTCCTGCCTGGTCCAACTCCTGCTGAGGATCCTACTGCTCCTGCGACTACCGGTACTGGTACTGGTACGGGCGCGGAAGGGTGAAGCGGCGCAGTAGCGCGCAAGGGTGTCACTGCCAGTCCTGTCCAGGGGGCGGGGGAAAACGCTCGCGCAAGCAGCATGTCGCGCGCGTCATCGGTCATACAAATATATCAGTACCCGGTATCCAATCCTTAATAATCCTGAAGATCTATATCCCCACGCCCGGAAGCGCCAGCGTCTCCCCCCCCCCCCCCCCCCCCGGCCCCCCCCCCCGCATCCCCTCGGAGATTCAGCGTAAAGTACAGATACTCTGGGCGCAATGTATTATACAGTCATTTCAAGACTACCATCCGCGACCACACGTCGTACTTGCTTAACATTTCAATAATTCGGTGCATGAGCGGGTCATCCGAAAAGTAATAATGAATAGCTTTGGAGAAGTATCAAAACCAATCCAGATATCCGGAAAAAAAAGATACTGTAAGGTATTCCTGCTATATCCAGACGTAGCGACTATTTGAAGATTATTTTGCTGTTAAGGGGAGTGCATGCCAAGCACCTTTCTTCAGCGAACCCTCCTCGTGCTCCATGGGCCAGTCCCGACACCGCCACAAGAAACCCCCTATTGTAAGAAAGGGGTCGCTTTCCTAAATCTAAATACGATACTATCCGAACATGCAACGATATTTAAGAAATTGCGGTTTCCGACCCGAAAAGGTCTTAAACCTTGTTTTTCTTGTAGGTGCGTCGGCACCCATGGTCGTACTGGCGTGAATTACAAAAGAGCAGGTAGTAAAGGCCCACCGCTGAAAGCAGCACTGCTATGAGATCAACAGAAGCCACTATTAGCACTGATAGTTGCCTACACGGGTATGCGGTACACCACCCTGACACCCATACTTAGACCCTAGGCAGCCTCATGGGCTTTTTACCTCTATTATGGTTATGGTTCATGGCCAAAATCATTGACAAAATGCGGCTTTGACCGTTGCACGCGCAGGCGGGAGAAGGTTCTCGCGGCCTCCTTGCCGTAGGCCAAAGCTTTTCTATAGCAGTGCATGACCGCATGCTCATAGCGCGCCGACACCCGTACTTAGACCCTAGGCACCCTCATGGGCTTTACCTTACCCCTGTCTAGCCCTGAGTGCGTATACGGACACCCATGCATCATTACAACGAATGGGATACTATCCCCATACATTCTGCCACATCCCCATAATGTATTTGATATAATTTTTGCGTTTAAACAAGTATTAATAAGAACGGATACGGGTATGGGTATTTATCCTCTTCGTATTTAATATGTTAAATACAATATGGTGCATTCTTATTTCATCATTATTATGTATCAACTGTATGCGCACTCGCAATCATTATCAACTGTCAACTCTGTCTTTGCCCGCATGCTCTCTCTACCTATGTTGTCCTCGCGGTGCTACTGCTGCCCCACAGGCCACCAGGCGCTATGGCCTTCCTGTGTAGCGTTGCAATGTCGTGTCGTTGAGGCTTATACACCCTTTTCCATGCAGACGGCAAGCCCGTCGGCACGGAGGACCTCAGGCGCCTCTTCTTTGGCGACTACATGAGCGAGGAGGAGGAGCGGGTCAAGAAGCTGTATGACGAGGTGGAGGCCCATGCTTATTCAGTATTATCCTATGCCAGGCGCTGTTTTCCTCATGCTGCACTCGGCAGCATTCCGGCTCTAAATCTGTGGCTGGGTGCTCCGGCGGCAGGTGACGGATGTGTCAGCGTGCATGTCCAAGATGGAGGAGCTGCTGACAGACCACAACGCGACCAGCAAGAGGCCGATGAACCTGGCCATCTTTCTATATGCTGTGGAGCACATCAGCCGCATCTGCCGCGTGCTCAAACAGCCGGGCGGCCACATGCTCAACGTCGGCCTCGGCGGCAGTGGGCGGCAGAGCCTGACTCGGCTGTCCGCCTACATCTGCGGTATGGACACGTACCAGATTGAAATCTCCAAGAGCTATACTGCGTCAGACTGGCGTGACGACCTCAAGCGCTTCACACGCCAGGCGGGCTCCGCCAACACTCCCACCGTCTTCCTCTTCAGCGACTCACAGATCAAGTACGAGTCCTTTGTGGAAGACATCAACAACCTGCTCAACGCCGGAGAGGTGCGCAGTGGCATGCCATTGCATCGCCGCCCAGCCGCGCATCTGCGCCCATCCCACCTCAGCCATGTACATTCCGCACAAACACCCCCTATCTACCTGACCCCTCGATCTATTACCCTTACGTGTCTTCTTTTATATATAGCTTATCAGCTTCTTTTGCGTGTCTTCTTCTAGATAGATATCGACTTCCCTTGCGTGTCTTCTTTTATATATACATATAATATATATGTATATATGTGTGTGTATATATATGTGTGTGTACATATGTATATATGTACACATAGATATATATATATACACACACACACATATATATATATATATATATATATAGTCTTCCCCTGCGTGACTTCACTCATATATTTCTATATGTTTCTGTTGTGTGTCTCTCACTTGGTCATTACCATGATGCTGAACCCCATCACCCACCCCATCCGCCGCAGGTCCCCAACATGTTTCCATACGACGAGCGCGCGGCCGTGCTGGAGGCCTGCCGCGTACAGGCCAAGAAGGATGGCCTGGAGCTGGAGACGCCCGCTGAGCTGTGGCTCTATTTCATCGACCGCACCAAGGCCAATCTGCACATCGTGCTGTGCTTCAGCCCTATCGGCGATGCCTTCCGGGAGCGCTTGCGACAGTTCCCCTCCCTCGTCAATTGCTGCACGATCGATTGGTTCCAGATCTGGCCCAAGGTTCCACCCCCCAGCAACCCCCCCCCCCCCCCCTCCCTCCCTCCTTCCTGCTCATCTCTCCTTCCTGAGTGCAAGATACCCTCTGCGCACATTCACACCACAACAATTGCACAGGCACAACCGGTGTTGCATTGGGTGCACAACAAGCCATGTTCACCTGTGCATCAGCGGGTGGAGTACATGATCGTGCGTTGCCCCATCATCGCCTAACAGCTGTATAGAGCTGTGTGCCTGGCTGACACGTGGCTGTTCCTGTGCCATCTGTCAGGACGCGCTGGAGGCAGTGGCACTTAAGTTCCTGAAGGACGTCGACGTACCGGACAAGCAGCGGCACGACATCATGGCGATGTGCGAGACGTTCCACACCGACGTGCGAAACCTGGCCGCCGACTTCCTGCGAGAGACCGGCCGCACGTACTACCTCACACCGACCTCGTACCTGGAGCTCATCACGATGTTCACCAACCTGCTGGGAATCAAGCGCTCCGAGACCGAGGCCGCCAAGCGGCGGTACAACGTGGGCCTGGAGAAGCTGGAGTTCACTGCCGGGCAGGTCAAGGTCATGCAGAACGAGCTGACGGCGCTGAAGCCCGACTTGGAAAAGACGGTGGTGGAGACCGATGCGCTCATGGCGCGTGTCCAGAAGGAGAAGGTGCGCCTGCTGCGCTCCCGGGATGCTGCGGCCCCCTCCCTCTCCCACACCTCTCACGGGCAACATGCACCTGTTGCCCCAGGAGCTTGGTCGGCCGTGGGCTGTTGGTTGGTTCATCAGCTGTGGGCTGCACGCTGATGTCGCCATGACTGGCATCCCTCTCAGGTCGAGGTTGTGGAGCCCAAGAAGGCGGTGGTGGACAAGGAGGTCGAGAAGGCAAAGGTGGCGGCCGATGCCGCTAACGCGATCAAGTCCGAGTGCGAAGAGGCCCTGGGCGAGGCGATGCCCATCCTCAACGCAGCCATCTCCGCGCTGGACACCATCAAGCCGGCGGACATCAAGCTGGTGCAGAGCTTCAAGAACCCGCCCGCCACGATCAAGCTGGTGCTGGAGGCGGTGTGCGTGCTGCTGCAGGTCAAACCAGCGCGCGTGAAGGACCCCAACAGCGGCCAGATGGTGCAGGACTACTGGGACCCAAGCAAGAAACTGCTGAGCGACCCCAATTTTGTGGGCACACTCAAGGCCTACGACAAGGACAACGTGCCGCCCAAGGTCATTGAGGCCATCCGCAAGACGTACACCTCCAACCCCGACTTCACGCCCACCAACGCCGCCAAGGCCTCCAGCGCCGCGGAGGGCATGTGCAAGTGGGTGTGCGCCATGGACTCGTATGACAAGGTGCGGCACGGCGCGCCTCGCCTTTCACGCGGGCGCGGCCGTCTCCCTCCCCTGGCCCCGCTTGCCGTACCCATCATGCTGTGTACGAGTGCCGGCGCGGGAATGAGAACATCTGTGAGTACAGACCCGCCCTGCCTGCCAGAGGTCAAATGCAGACGGAACTGCAGCGGAACTATAGCGAATGTTCTTATAGGTGGCATGCAAGCCCAATTCGAGGCTGATAATGAGGGGTCTTTTAGATGCATCGGCACCCCTAGGTCATTGGCAACACCTTCCAGCCGGGGAGATGCACAATGTGTGCGCTGATGAATCGTTGTTCCGGGGTATCCTTCCACCGTTGTCCCCGGTGCTGCGCTTGGCCCCTGTGCTGTGGACGTTCCCGTGAGGTAGCAGTTGAGGGACGAGGAAGCAGCAGGTTGACATCAAGATTTGGTCCCTGGGCACCCCGCGGGCACCGGCCGACTGGGATACTTACGTGCTTGTGGCGTCATGTTTGTGCGGCGGGGTCGTATGCGCAGGTGGCCAAGGTGGTGGCGCCCAAGCGGGCGAGCCTGGAGATTGCGCAGGCGGAGTACGACGAGGTGATGAAGGAGCTGGGCGCCAAAGAGGCGGACCTGAAGGACGTGATGCAGAAGCTGGCGACGATGGAGGCGCAGCTGGAGCGCAGCACCGCGGAGAAGACGCGGCTGGAGGGGGAGGTGGAGCTGTGCACACAGAAGCTGGATCGCGCGGAGAAGCTGATCGGCGGGCTGGGCGGCGAGAAGGTCCGCTGGACGGAGGCGGCGGCGCGCCTGGGCGTGCAGTACACCAACTTGACCGGTGATATGCTCATCAGCGCGGGCCTCATCTCGTACCTGGGCGCCTTCACCATGGTGTACCGCGATCGCATAGTGGGGAAGTGGGTGGAGCTGTGCAAGGAGAAGGGCATCCCCTCCTCCAAGGTCTTCAGCCTGCAGGACGCGCTGGGCGAGCCAGTCAAGATCCGGGAGTGGGCCATCCACGGGCTGCCCAACGACAGCTTCTCCATCGACAACGGCATCATGATTGCCAACGCGCGGCGCTGGCCGCTCATGATCGACCCGCAGGGGCAGGCCAACAAGTGGGTTAAGTCAATGGAGAAGGAGAAGGACCTGCGCGTCATCAAGCTCACCGACGGCGACTACCTGCGCACGCTGGAGAACGCGGTGCAGTTCGGCATCCCCGTGCTGCTGGAGAACGTGGGCGAGGAGCTGGACCCCAGCCTGGAGCCGCTGCTGCTGAAGCAGATCTTCAAGCAGGGCGGCGTCAATTACATCCGCATGGGTGACGCGACCGTGGAGTTCAGCGACGCGTTCCGCTTCTACATCACCACCACGCTGCGCAACCCGCACTACCTCCCCGAGACGGCGGTCAAGGTGACGCTGCTCAACTTCATGATCACGCAGGAGGGGCTGAGCGACCAGCTGCTGGGGGTGGTGGTGGCAGAGGAGCGGCCGGACCTGGAGAGCCAGCGGCAGAAGCTGGTTGTGGAGAGCGCGGAGAACAAGCGCAAGCTGAAGGAGATCGAGGACCGCATCCTGCACGTCCTCTCCGCCAGCCAGGGCAACATCCTGGAGGACGCCACCGCCATCCAGATCCTTAGCGAGGCCAAGGTGGTGAGCAACGAGATCCAGGAGAAGGAGATTGTGGCGGAGCAGACGCGGAAGGAGATCGATGCCGCGCGCGTGGGGTACCGCCCCTGCGGCGCCTACAACGCCGTGCTCTTCTTCTGCGTGCGCGACATGGCAGGCGTCGACCCCATGTACCAGTACTCGCTCGGCTGGTTCATCAGCCTCTTTGTGCGCGCCATCCAGAGCAGCCCCAAGACAGACGACCTGCAGGTACGGCACCCCCCCCCTCCCGCCAACACATTTGGTTGCTGCATTCCAATTGGGTTCCGCTGGACCGAGCGGGGCTGATGGGCCGCCTCCTATCCGGGCTGTGCGTACATGCATTTGGAGCTGGCTTATCAACAACCTACAGAACGAAATTACGCCATCTTACGTTAGTCCCCTCTTGAGCGCATTGGAAGTGGCAAACTTGCGTCAATTTGCGTCATTGGCGCTGACAGTTCACTCATCATTGGCTCATTTTGCGGTCACACAGCATCTGTATGTGGGTGTGCTGCGGTGCGTTATGAGGCTGTACTTAAACTGTCATACTTATTTGCATGCTTAAGCTGAGCTGCACTTTATGTCGAGAGGTGACGTGATCCCCAGCAGTTGCGCGAGCTCTGAGGGTCGTTTAATTAGGCTGGGCTACGTGGAGTTGAATATTGTTAGTTGCGGGTGCTTACGGGCAGCCCTGCTTTCTGTCCCCGCAGGAGCGGCTGGGCAACATCAACAGCTTCTTCACGTACAGTCTTTATCAGAACATCTGCCGCTCGCTGTTTGAGAAGGACAAGCTGCTGTTCTCCTTCCTGCTGGACGCGCGCATCCTGATGAGCGAGGGCAAGCTGGACGCGAAGGAGTACACCTTCCTGCTGACGGGCGGCGTCGGCGTGCCGGAGAAGGACATGCCGCTGCCGGCGGACTGGATTGAGCAGCGCGCCTGGGGCGAGCTGTGCCGCCTGTCCAACGTCAGCGCCGAGCTGGACAAGCTGCCGGAGGACATTACAGGCAACCAGCCTGACTGGAAGAAGATATTCGACAGCGTGGAGCCGCATCGCGAGGAGCTGCCCTCCGGCTGGCAGGACAAGGCCTCGCACTTCCAGCGCGTCATGCTGCTGCGCTGCCTGCGCCCCGACAAGGTGCGCCCGACCCTGACGCCATTCCCCCCCCCCCCCCCCCCTACCTTGTGTCCAGCTCTTACTTGGAGGCGTCGCCCTTTACGATATAATCAAGGAAAATCGTAGAATGACAGCAACCCTTTATTAGTACAGAACATAGGACTACAAATACCAAAAGTGTATTGGATCAAGTTCCCCCCCTCGGGTTATATGCACCGCGAAACAAGGGGTGTACGGGTGCCGGCGCGGTTTATGAGCACATTGCAAATAAGAACCTGCTCTACCTGCCCGAGGTGAAATGCGGACGGCACCATGGCGGTACGATGGCAAATGTTCTTATAGCAGGTTGCAAACAAGCCCCCATCTGAGACTTGTGTTGTAAGAGTTATTATCGGTGCGACGGCGCCCGAAGGTTAATGGTGCATTATTTGTCTTCCAGCAGGCGAAAATATTGGCGAGAAAGTGCCAACGAGGAAATATAGACATTACAATCATACGTTGCAACCATATATAGATCTTTAATAATAGCGCCCGGGTGGATACCTCCGCCCTCTGCCCGACGTACCAGCCACTCAGCCCATCTCAATTGTGACACCCCCCCCCCTCCCCCTTCCCCCTTCCCCCTCCTCCTCTTGTCTGTTCGGCAGGTGGTGCCAGCCATCCAGGACTTTGTGGCCGCCACGCTAGGGCAGAAGTTTGTGGAGCCGCCGCCGTTTGATCTGGAGGGAAGCTACAACGAGTCCTCCGTCACAGCACCGCTGCTGTTTGTGCTGTCCCCCGGCAGCGATCCCACCGCGGCTCTACTCAAGTTTGCCGAGGACCGCGGCTTTGGCTCCAAGGTGCGCCCCGCGGCTGCCCCTCTGCCCCGGCCGCGTTCTGCCCGCGGGTGAGCCACCGCATTGGCGCTGAACGCGCTGCCTTCTTGCCCGCCGGATCCAGGTGTCAGTCATCTCGATGGGGCAGGGACAGGGGCCCAAGGCGGGCGCCTTGATCGAGGACGCGATCAAGAACGGCACATGGGCGCTGCTGCAGAACTGCCACCTCGCGGCCAGCTGGATGCCCACTCTAGAGAAGATCGTTGAGAGCATCAAGCCCGACACCACGGACCCCGACTTTCGGCTCTGGCTCACCAGCATGCCCTCGCCGCACTTCCCGGTCACCATCCTGCAGAACGGCGTCAAGATGACCAACGAGCCGCCCGCGGGCGTGCGCGCCAACCTCAAGCGCTCCTTCCTGCTCGACCCCATCTCGGACACCGAGTTTTTCGGCCAGTCCAACAAGCCCAAGGTCTTCAAGCAGCTGCTCTTCGGCCTCTGCTTTGTGCACGCCTTTGTGCAGGTGCGCCGGCAGCGGTCGCATCCTCCTGCCGCGCAGTTGCGCCGCTGCCACAAACAGCTACGTTCTCCACACATCTAAGCCTATTAGGCGGCGTCTCTCTATCATTGCTGACGGCGACCCGGATAGCCGTTTATTGAAGGGCAGCACGTGCATGCACGCGCTGCTAACTTGTGCTTATCCTGCTACTCAAATACAGCTCATATATAAGTTATGCACACCATGTCGCGTCACGTCATATCCGCGCGCTGTTTATCATGCTGTACCGCGTGTAGCAGCGCTGATGCTGTACAAGTGCCGGCGCTTTTCTTTGACCCCTTCTCATAAGCCTCAGATGGGGCTCACATGCTGCCCGCCTATCAGAACATTTGGTATAGTTCCGCTACTCTTGCGTCTGCATTTGATCTCTGGCGAGGAGGGCAGGGTCCCTTTTGCGGTGTTCTTAGAACCGGGCCGGCACCCGTGTATGAAATGTGTTCAATAAAGGTTGCAGGCAATCCCAATCAGAGGCTTATGTTGAGGGCTCTTAAAGGTGCGTCGGCACCGGCAGTAAATCGGAGTGCTGCCTAGACTACTATGGCAAATCGCGGCATGTCATTTCGTGTGTTTGTAACATTGCCATGTGTCTTTTGTCCGCCTGCCCCATCGGCGCCCTGTCCAGGAGCGGCGCAAGTTCGGCCCCATCGGCTGGAACATCCCCTACGGCTTTGACGACGGCGATCTGCGCATCAGCGTGCGCCAGCTGCGCATGTATGTGGACGAGAACGATGACGTCCCCTTTGCCGCGCTCAAGTACGCCATCGGCGAGTGCAACTACGGCGGCCGTGTCACAGACGACAAGGACCGCCGGCTGCTCAACACGCTGCTGGACTGTATCTACTGCCCCGACGTGCTGCAAGAGAAGTTCAAGCTGTCGGCCTCAGGAACCTACTACGTGCCCGAGGAGGGCGACAGCATCGCGCACTACATTGACTACATCAACACGCTGCCCATCCTGCCGATGCCGGAGGTGTAACACCCTTACCGTCTTGCCCAAGCACAAAGGGAATGCCGACAACTTCGAACACGTCCCCTTGGCCCCTGGCAGCAGCGCTAATCCTCACTGCCCGCCTCTCTTGTGCAATTCGTTCCGCAGGTGTTTGGGCTGCACGAGAATGCGGACATCGCAAAGGACCAGCGGAGCACGCTGCTGATGTTCGAGACGCTGCTGCTGGCGGGCGGCTCGGGCGGCGGCGGCGGTGGCGGCGGCGAGGAGGAGCTGGTGGATGGGCTGGTTAAGGACGTCCTGAGCCGCATGCCGGCCAACTTCGACATCGAGAAGGCGCAGCTCAAGTACCCGGTGCTCTACGAAGAAAGCATGAACCAGGTGCGACGCCGGATCATTCTCGCTATAAAGATAGTGTGAAGGGGCCAGTAGCGGCCATGAACACCCGTATTGCGGTCAACGCCCCGGTGCCGTTCCGGCTAATTACCACCGTAACCATGGGTATGATCAAGGTATATTATCGTTTTAGCCCCCACACACACGCGCGCGTGTGCGCAGAGAGAAACTGTATTTATCTTTCAAAGACGTATCAGAATCCACCACAATACCGCACGGATCTTTGCCGTTGTCGTTGCCGCAAAACAGTTCATTATTTTTCCGACCCGCGAACCCAATCAATACAGTACGGATAGTAGTTTGACATCATCCGCTGACCGGGGACGCTGCCTCGCTGACGCCGACACCGTCTCTGCCGCCGCTGCGCAGGTGTTGTGCCAGGAGATGCTGCGCTACAATCGGCTCATCACCATCATCCGTGACAGCCTGATCAACCTCGAGAAGGCCATTGCGGGCCTGCAGGTGATGAGCGGCGAGCTGGAGAAGGTGTTCCGCAGCATGGCGGTCGGGCAGGTGCCCGACCTGTGGAAGGACAAGTCCTTCCCTTCGCTAAAGCCGCTCGGCTCCTACGTCGAGGACCTCATCCAGCGCCTCAACATGCTCGAGGTGACCCCCCCGTCAGCCCCCTTGCTCTGCCAACGCCACAGCAGCCCCAGCGTTTGCTGGCGTGCCCTCCTGCTATAGGGGCTTCCGCCCGCAGAGCCTCGCGACTACACGTGTGCGCGGCTGACATGCGCCTCTATGCCGGTGTGCCAACAGGATTGGTACGAGAACGGGCAGCCGCCGACCTTCTGGCTCCCAGGCTTCTTCTTCACGCCCTCCTTCACCACCGCGGCGCTGCAGGTGCCCCCCCCCCCCCCCCCCCCCCTCGAGCGCCCCGCTTTCTCCCCCCTCCCCCTCTTCCTGACTTGTCCTTGTCAGGCTATTCGCATGCAACTCGTGAGCTGCCTCGTGCGGCCCTCCCCACGCGCGCAGAACTACGCCCGCCATCACAAGCTAGCCATCGACGCGGTGGGCTATGACTTTGAGATGATGGGCATTGACCACCAGGAGTACACCCAGGGCCCGGAGGTGCGGGCCGCCCCACCCCCTGGCTGCCTGCCTCTCCATCCGCCGCAGCAGGCCCATTCCACGGTGTGCCGTGCCTAATGCGTTGAGGCAGCAGAGCGGTCCACACGGCGCCTGACGGCCGTGCCCCGCTGCGCCAGGACGGGGTGTACGTGTACGGCATGTTCCTGGACGGCTGCGCGTGGGACAAGAACGCCAAGCAGCTGTGCGAGTCCAAGCCCAAGGTGCTCTACGTGCCCGCGCCCGTGATCTACCTCAAGCCCAAGAAGGTGGAGGACTTTGGGGAGTTTCCGCACTACTCGTGCCCGGTCTACCGCACGCCGGAGCGCAAGGGGGTGCTCGCCACCACCGGCCACTCCACCAACTTGTGAGCGCCCCCCCCCCCCCCCCCCCCCGCTCCGAAACCACGCGTCGCCCCTTATGACCCCTTGGGACTTGGGCAGCGTTCATTGCAACGGCTGACGATCCCGCCGGTTGTTCCCGCCTTCTCCTTGCCTTTCCCCCGCGCAGCTTGATGATGATCCGGATGCCGACGCAGCAGCCGCAGCACCACTGGATCATGCGCGGCGTGTGCATGCTCTGCTCGCTCGACTTCTAAGCAGTGGCTCGCAGTGCTCAGGGGGAAGGGCACCGCAGCGTGTCGAAATAATCACCCCACCACGCGGTGGTGCATTGCTGGCAGTAATGGGCAGGGGGGGGGAGGGGCGGGGGGCACATCGCAGTTCTTGCGGCGCTGCATTGACCAGTGGAGCGCTGCAGCATAGCGCGACACAACCTGTCAAAAGGGGAGGGGGCTGAATTATTTTACTCACGGCCCACGTTTAATCCATGTAGTATTCATCCATATTAGTTCCAGGCAATGCGTTGCTGAGCCAGACAGTCGATCTGAAAACGGCGCCTGGACTGTTGAGGTTGGCACCGTGATGAAAAGCAGGGCGCATGACTGAGGACCGGCCACGAGGCGCATCTTGAATAATTGCACATTCAAAACGGATGATCTTCCAAATGATGCAGGGAGTCTTTGAGCAGCGCAGTCTGGTCAGTCCGCAGTCTGCAGCCTGCTTGAGCCAGATAATTGTCATTTTTGCTATACACTACCTGCTGCTGTATCCAAGCCGTTTAGTCCTCTGGCTGGGTGGGTGCCCGCAAATTTTATGCGAGTACGGTGATGGATATGGGATGCAGTACGTGTGGTTCCATATGGCTGAGGCCGTCCGGCTAAGAAATTAAAATTGATGCTGCTAGTATCCGCAACAAATCTGAGCGGCTGTGCGCGTATATGCATGTGTGAATGGGCTCGCTGTAGAAAATTGCATGCCGGTCAAACAAACAACAGCGCATATGCCTGGTCATTGATGTCCTACTATAGCAGTACGCGATATACCTTAATACACCCTTCCACATAAGTCCCGGGTCTCCTTTTCGACAAATCTGAGTTTACGAATAGCTGGGCAGCAGAATGTTATAGGGTTTCTGAATTGAAACCCTTAAATAACGCACATGTATTATCAGCCTTTACCATCATAGGATTTAATCAAAACCTGTGACCCGAACGACTACGCCACACGAGTGTTCATGGCGCCACATGGGGCGTTTCCATTTCCCACCCACAACACTGGGGTTGGTGGCCCAAACATGCCTCCGCGCATGCATAGAACATGGCATCATGGGATGGGCATAGATGATTGAGGAAACATGCTAGCAAAAGGGGTAGGATGTTGTTGGGCGCGGTAGTGGAGCGATGTACGCGCGAGCCACTGTATGGTGTGCGACGATACCATCGCAGCAACTGCAATGTTGCCCCAAAACCAGACACACAGATATTCGTAGCGTTGCAGGGATTGCTCACAAAATTATAAAATAAATCTTATTGCGTTCTAGTTTGCAAGGCGTAGGCGAGGGCGTGGGGTACATACGCGAGACGTACACCATTCCCCGCTTGTTCACTTTTATAATGCGGGCGTCCGGGCACGTTTATTCGGGATACAGATGTTCCCTAGCTCAACACGTAACGTTCATTGCAACATGTGGCCACATCACGGGCACGGTGAAACTTTATGGTACATGCGTCTCAACACCCAAGACCCGGTGGCTTGACAGTGTTGTGCTGGATGTACTCGCACACGGACCACTCGTCACACTTAGCACATATAATTGGCGTGCTACAGGCTACGGCTGACCCTATGCGGGTGCGTGCAGCTGGGCAGTAAGATAGCTGGCGCGTGTATTGGGAAGACTGCCAGGAAGCCAGGAATAAAGTTATCACAATTCAATTCAACATGGCACATGCCCCCCCTTGAGTGATGCGCACGGCCGCCATGCCCGATCCCCCTTTTCACATCAATATTTTCACCGGCATCAATCCATTACAGTGCACGTCATTCCAGTGCTCCCTCTGTCGTCGTCTATTGCCGTAGCGCGACACGATGGAAGGCATATGGAGCGCAACAACAAATCATTTGCCGCACTACGCCGAGACATGTGTACGAAGTACAAAAGTGTACGCATATGTAATTTGCAGTCATCGTTGTTCGCCGCGCGTCGCCATGTTGTTATATATGCTGCCTGCATTAAAATTCAAACTTCACACAACTTTCTTCCCCGCATTTAAAACCGCACATGCCAACTGTCTCACGGCCTAATTATTACATGAACCCGGACATGCTTACATGTCCGACACGCTTACCCGGACACCAGCGCGAAACAGTAGGTAATACACATACTTAGCGACGACAGTTAGTTGCCCGCCTTGCGCACGAGATAATGCAAATATGTATATGCCGCCGGATTACATCGGGTAATATGTTGTCAGAGCCCGGTGGATGGTCCCAGACCCGAAACCATAATATGATATATGGTTTCATAATCTGATATATCTGATATTATTGTATATTACTGATATTATTATAATCTTGATAATATGATAATATGATATATAGATGGTTTCGGGTTTCGGGGCACCAAGAAGGCATATGGCCTGCAAGTTGCCATGCGGCCACGTCAGTCCCCTTTCAGTTACATGGCGGGTTGTTGTCCAACAGCAAGAACGACGCGCCATTATTTAAAGGTTTACTACTACACTACACACATATCATATACATATGTTATATATGTGTGTATGTATAATCAATCATCAGCAGCATCGATCGGAGAGCGCGCGCCTGATCCTGGAGTATACTATTCCACACAAGTACACCGCTCAAGCCGCAGCAGCCGTCCAGCAGCACCAGCAGCGGTTTTGACGTAGTAGCGGTACGCGTAGCGACTACCCTGTAGCGGAAGTCGCACGGTCGCACCGGCGGGCGGCGGAACTCGCGTTGCGACTCTTGAGCGACAAACGGTACATAATCCTTATCACCTACTCGTTTCTCACCACGCCGGCCTGCCCCTGCCGCCGTGTCGCTGCGAGTAGGTCGCTACGGGCTACCTGCCTGGAGGACACAGTCCGGGTGCACGAGGCCGCGAGCTCGCAGTGTTCATTCAGCCAACGCGCGGCTCCCGATGTGGTGACACCCTGAGGCCACAGGTCAAAAGCACCAATAACAAACGCAAGTATCTCCAAGGGCGAAAGCCTTGCCTGCCTGGACGCCGTTGGATCGCTGTGCGGTGCGACGAGTAGCCCCCCTCAGCACCCGCTGCCGCTGATCGATCTGCCCCCCGTATCGCGCGGCGCAGATCGCACATGGCCGGCGCGGCGAGCCCCTCGTCCGCCGCGCAGGAGGGCGGCGGCTGGGCGCGCTGGCTGTCGGGCGGTGTGGCGGAGCTATCGGCAGCGCGGCTGCAGCGGTTCCTGCACCCCGCCACCTTCCGCGCTGAGTCGGCCGTCAAGGTCCGATGCTGCGCGCGAAGGCTGGTTATTTAGGAACGGCAGGCGGTTGGCTGGCCGAGAGAGGAACGAGGGTTGGGGGCGCGGCGGGGGGGGGGGGGGGGGGGGGGGGGCGCGGATCTCACGCGGAGGGTACTGCAAACAGACATATAGGTTTTTATTACTATTGTTATTTTTCGGCTACACTGCTGCACCCCTGGGATTGGCAACACTCCTCAAGCCCGCACCCTGTACAGGCGATATCTGTGCGCGGGCTCGTGCGTCAGGGCTCCAGTAGTCCCGCACAGGCGATGCCCCGCTGCCTCCCCGCCGCCCTTCTGATGCTGCCAGGCACCGCAGGTGACGCTGGACGATGCCGCGTGGCGGGCGTGGCTAGCTGAGCTCGAGCAGCCGGAGCCGGAGGAGCAGCGCGGCGGTACCGCAGTGCGCCCCCCCCCCCCCCCCCCCTCCTCACTCTTCTCCCTCTCGCCTGCTCGAGTGGAGCCGCATGCCTGGCGCCTCTTGCCCGCCCTCCACCCCCATGACCCGAACGCTTCAGTAGCGAGAGAGGGAGGGCACTTATAAATCAGTGCAGTATAGCACAAGCTTCTAATAGAGAAAGGTGGATGACGCGGTGCCTGATGATGTGGCTAGCAGCCATGCTAAGTGGCGTGCTATAATGCTGAGGGGGATGCAGGTCTGTTGTGCGTCGACGTTGGCATGCGCCCGCTCCGCTGATGGGCCTGCTGATAGCCCCCCCCCCCCCCCCCCCCCCCCCCATCCCTTTGCTCCCCCCATCCCGGTGCGAAGCAGCACCACCTTCGGCTGTTCAGCGCCAACGACTACCTCGGCTTGTCTACACACCCGGAGATCCGCCAGGCAGCGAGCCTGGCGGCGGCGCAGGCCGGCATGGGCGTGCGCGCCTCGCCGCTGGTGGCGGGTGAGCGGCCAGCCCTGCTGGGGACGGGAGGCACACGGCGCACTGCCCGCGACATGCTGCAGGCTGGAGTGGCCCTCGCACAAGTGTGCCGCTCGATGACGCAGGAGCATGCGCTGTTGATGCCGAGGTCGCCCTCATGCCCTCACTACCGCCCGCATGCCCCGCTGCCGCTGCAGGATATAGCCAGGCGCATGCGGAGCTGGAGCGCGAGCTGGCGCGGCTGAAGGGCGCCGAGGACTGCCTGCTGTTCTCCTCGGGTGCGGCCGCGCAGCCCCCTTGCTCAGCCACCGCCCCGGACCACCGGTGTCCCCTGCTTGCCCGGCCATGACCGCCGAAGTGGTGGCCCCACCCCGCAGGCTTCTCCGCCAACCTGGCTGTGCTGGGCGCCCTCGCGCGCGACCCTGCGGTGGACGTCCTGAGCGACGAGCTCAACCACGCCTCCATCATCGACGGCGCCCGCCTCGCGGCGCGCGGCCGCATTCACACGTACCGCCACAACGACCTGCGCCACCTGGAGGCGCTGCTGCAGGTAGCGAGCGGGCCGCTGCAGAGCATGTATCCTTTCTGTAACCACGCTTGGGTTCGCGGTGTCTCATCTTCTGATTTCTCCGCGAGGAGAGGAAACTGTGTATATCTTGATACCAGTTTAAACATGTTTGTCTTAACCCAGGAGAAAACACCACAAATTCTACACGTGTGTTGCGACTCGATGCTGTAAAACAAACTCATTATATTTTGTCCCAGCGCCCCAATTCAGCGGAACGGTATAGCGCAGCTGCCCCCCCCCCCCCCCCCCCGCCCCCGGGGCAAATCTTCGGGAGCTGAGAATCCCCCTGCTCCGCTCGCCCTCTGCGCTGCAGAAGCTAAGGCGGCCGGGGCGCCGGCAGCTGGTCGTCACCGACAGCCTCTTCAGTATGGACGGCGACTTTGCCAACCTGAAGGCAAGCGCCCGGCTGCAGCCCCACTGTCCCCAGCCGCATCCATTGGCTGCCTCCCTGAACTCCCTTATTCTCCCTCTCCACCCCTTCCTTAACCCGCCCCCTCCCCCCCCCCCCCCCCCCCCACTGACCAGGACCCCCTCCCTCTCTGCGGCCGGCAGGGGCTGGCGGCGCTGCGGGGGCGGTACGGCTTCCTGCTGGCGCTGGACGAGGCGCATGCCACGCTGGTGTGCGGCCCCTCCGGCGGCGGGGCGGCTGAGGCGGCAGGCATCGAGGGAGCGGTGGACCTGCACATCGGCACGCTCAGCAAGGCGGTCGGCTCACACGGCGGTTTTGTCGCCTGCAGTGCGCTCACCAAGGCCTGGCTGCTCAACCGCGGCCGCTCGTACGTGTACTCAACCGCGCTGCCGGCGCCCGTTGTGGCCGCCGCCACCGCCGCCATCCGCGTCGCGCGCAGGTACGGCTGCCCGCGCAGCGGCATAACTCCGCCTACGGCGTGCTGACCCCCGCGTCTGCGTGCTGGATGCCACAACAGCCGGAGTCGTCTCCCAGGCAGCAGCCTGCAGGGTAGGGGTCGTCATTATCATGGTACTTGGTATCGGAGGAGCGGTACAGACGGTCACAACCTGTCTACGGTGTGGACACATCATGCAGCTGCATGCGCAACACCGGACTCCTATACCAGCACCGTTGCCGGCGTCCCTGTTGTTCGTGATGTGTTTCGACTTTGGGTTGATACGGATGAGGTAATGGGGATATTGCGTCTCGCAGTTGGCATCAGGATGCTGTCTGCCCCGTTCCAAACCTGTGCATGCGGCACCCAGGGGCGGATGTATCGTCCTCTTGGGGCGTGACCCGTATGTTCCCTTGTGAGCTTTATTCCTAGTGGCACAGGGACGTAGGACCATACACCAAGGGGCGCATATGCTGACACCCAGAGAGCCAGAGTGACGGACAGAGTGAGCATCCAGCGTTAGCGACCATCGCAAGGACGGTGCACATACAGATATATATATTGTATGGCGATCATCGCCGTGCTTATTTATTTGTTCATATAAAAGTAAAAAGGATAATGATGATGATGATGATATGGTATGGTATGGTTAAACGCGCCCAGCCTGGAGGCCTGGGGATTGCGAACGGGCATCATCCGACCCCAATTGGGTGCCTGGCTGTAGGTCTAGATAATCATAGTGATAATGATAGTTATCATTTCGGGCGAATGCTATCGGGTGACAAAACCAATCATAACGAGCCCCCCTGTTTTGTTTGGTGCTGTTGCCCGGTGTTGTCACACCATGATAGCGAATGTTCCGCTCCCGCACCGCCGTCATAGCTTGGCAAGCTCACTGCGCCCCGCCCGGCTGCATTGACAGGGAGTCGTGGCGGCGGCGGCACGTGTGGGCCTGCGTGGCCCGCCTGGGCGCCGCGCTGGGCGTGGAGGCGCAGTCGCCGATCGTGCCCATTGTAATTGGCAGCGAGGCTGAGGCGCTGCGCGCGAGCGGTGAGCTCCTGCGCCGCGGCTTCCATGTGCCTGCCATCCGGCCGCCCACTGTCGCGGCCGGCACATGCAGGTGAGACCGCACCCGGCCCAGGCACCCTAACCAACCTGTTGTCAGTGCCCTTCAGCCCTGAGAACAACACGTGACTATGTCGCTATGTGTATTTGTGGGTGGGTAGATGCGTGTGTATGTGTGTCTGTGTGTCTGTGTGTGTGTGTGTCTGTGTGTGTCTGTGTGTGTGAGGGAGAGAGGGAGAGAGGGGGACAGATCATTGCGGCATCTGCTGTCATGCCTTGTTTAGTAGCCGAACGGCCCGCCGCATGTCAAACGCCCAGCCCCCCATTCGCTTGCAGATGATGTAGGCATGAAAACGGCAATGCACCACGTAAGGTGCTACTGGTGCCCGCGGTATTATTGGCACTGCAAATACGAGCCTGCCCCACCTGACAGACGTCAGAAAACAGCAATGTTTGTATCGGTTGCATGCAGCCCCAATTTGGGGTTTATGCCATGAGTTTTCTTATTGCACCCGTGGCTGTTCCGCCATCATGCGTACAAGTGAATACATGGCCCTGTGCTTCATGTGCGCTGCATGCTTCAAGCCCCGATGCATGTTGCTGGTGACTGGCGAGTGTGCCCCGGGAGTGTGGGTTGCCCGCAAGGATGGGTCAGTGTCCTGGAAGAGCAGCATCGCCGTGCCGTCTTGGGCCAGGCATCCCATATTGTGGCGCTCTGCTCCCGGTCTATGTCGGCCTACCGTACGAAAAGGTTTGAGGCGTGGGGAGGAGCTGGGGTCGGAGGGGGAGGGGGGGGGGGGCAACCGAGGTTTGTCCTACTCCTCTCACTGCAGCATAGGGAACAAGGTGGCTGGCGCGGCAGGGTCCCCCCCCCCCCCCCCCCCCCCTTGCCTACCTCAGGTTCTGGTAGTTGCTTGCATCTCTGCCTCGCGGCAGCTGCAGAGTATGCTGAGGCAGCGCTCATTGTCGCTGCCGCAGGCTCCGTGTGGCGCTGTCCGCAGCGCACAGCTATGAGGACGTGGACGCCCTGGCAGCTGCCATCCTGTCGCTTGGCATCACGCCCATCCCGCTGGTGCGCCACCCCGCTGCCTACCCACCCACCCACCACTCCATCACCGCCGCCGCAGCCATTCCCACGGAGCCCCAAACTCTTCGATTAAGGCCTGAATGAAGCTGTGCCTGCAACCCTGACGCCCGACTATGCCCTGTAGGAGGAGGTTGTGCACCGAGGCAACGTCACCGTGTCAAAGCTCTAGCTGCGGCAGCCACAAATCAGCGCGCCGGAAGGTCAGCTGGCCTTAGGCCCTCCACCCCGCTACCTCCACAGCACTGGCAGCCAGCGGCTGGCTGCTTTTTTCTCACGCCAATGCGCCTTGCTCGTTTGGCTTTTGTCAAGCGGGGAGAAACACCGCCGTGCCGACCTATCCTGAACATCACTGCGATGGCTCACAAATCCAAGCCGGCAACTTTCCGTCACGGGCGGCAATTTATACATTTGATGCGCCCTGTTACCACGGCAATGCAGGGGCGCAATGCATCCTCAATGACGTGGTCATCAGTAAAGCAGGTGGCTATTGGCGGTGGTCAACAGGCCGATGCGGGCGGCATGCTTGCGGTGCTGCCAGCAACGCCCGCGGTGGCGGTTTGCTGGTTGGGAGCGCCGCTGGTTGCGGCCGGTGGCGGCCAATAAGGCGCCGGCTTACAGTGGCCGCAGAGGTTGTGTCCAAGGCCGGAGACTGAGACCTGGCTTCTCTAGGCTGGCATTGTGCTGTTGCACAGTACTGTAGGACAACCGCGCCACCTGATGGCGGCATTAATATCACAAATTCGCAGATGGCAGCTCGCACTATAAGCGTTGACTTTCCATATATAATTGTTTTATATATATATGTGTATAAATAAATATATACATATGTATGTATACATATACATAAATATATGTGTATGTGCATGTGTATACATGTGTGTATATATACATATCGCCTTGTCTGTATACCGCACCACTAATTAATTATCGTTTTCTTCACAACTAGCCTTCAGAGAGGTGCATGCTATAGGCTACGGCCGACCCTATGCGGGGTACGTGCAGCCGGGCGGTAAGGCAGCTAACCTATGCCATTGGAAGACTGGTAGGAATGAAGTTGCAAAAAAACGATTCAATGTCGTATTGATGAAACACCTGCGACATTACTATGTATGGAAGCAATTGCAAAAGATCCGCATGCCATATAGCTGCAGGTGGCCGCACATTACGACTTTGGGCCGCACAATGTCGAGAGTTCATGCAATCTTGTTGGCAGCTCTCTCGGAGAAGCCGAAGTGCCTCACAACCGGCGTCGAGTCGCCCACGCGGAAGCAGAGAGGGTTTGTGACCAAAGGGAAAAACTCAATTGAGAATCTCATGAGCATGCCCAGGAGATGCGGGTAAACCGCGTCCCGGCGACGATGGAAAGTGAAGGAGGAGTTGCAAGTTGCACACTCGAAGAATTAGGCCCAGACCTTGGCCACTGTGGCGACATGGTCGTCGTCGACTACAAGCGCGGGCATTTCATGTACATCGCCGCGGATTTGAACAAGCAGAGACGCCATCTTGCCCGAATGCAAGCGCATCGGCAGCAAATCTTGCGCCATGGGGTCATTACTGTCTCCAAACCTCTCCTTGGTTGAATCTTGGCCCCAAGTGTAGCTGCAGATGGCCCCGCCCCAAGCGCTTCGGCAAGAGTGCGGAGGAGTCTGCGAGGAGGGTCTGCCATGCTTCCTTGCAGAGAGAAGCGAGAAGATGCGTCGAAGAATGCAAGCGCGAGGGTGCATGCGAGTGGTAAATGCGCGAATGGCACTGTGGCGGAGTAGCATCCGACGCAAAAAACGGTTCGCAGGGCAAGGTGTAGCGACGCATCTCATCAAAGGGCAGTGGACTGATATGCAGTACATACGGCAGGTTCTTCTTCTTCTTAAAGGCAGGTGAGTAGTACCTCGTACAGTCTTGGCTAGAGTGTGTCATACCCATCAATTAAAGTACATTTGTACATTACTAGATGTTGCTCAATTTTTCACCCCCACGTGGGGTTTTGGCTCGCAGAAAATAATGGACCATTTTGACGCGCATATATATGGCACTTTTTCCCGAGTTTGATTCATAGGTGGAACACATACGAATGGAGGGGAGCGCCAAATGCACGTCGGTCGCGGGTCGTACCGAGGTACGAGAACGCGATTTTACTTCGAACAGCTCTCGCAAATAGGCTGCCCCCGTTCGAGTCGTACACACCCACCTCCCCACCCGTAGGCGGATCTCGGAGAGACCGACGCAAGGCCGATGTCGTATGCAAATTATGTTTAGCGGCCCCCCGTACATGGGAGCTGTTGCCCGCGGCGCTAGCAAGCCGTGAGTACGAGTGTATTATTTGCCATCAGGCAAGCTATTGGGACTACGAGTTTTCTTTGAAAAGCACCCCCCCCCCCCCCCCCCCCAGTAGGGCTCCCCGGTCGTCGCAGAACCCTAGGACCCGCCACAACCGGCCACTCCGCTCAGTCCCCTACCGCACCCAGCCAGGCACAGGTCTTAGGGGTTACCATCGTCCACCACGTGGAGGTGGTGGTGGTGCCGCCGAGCATGCCGCACCCAGAATCCTCCGCTCATGTTTTGCCCCTGCCTGGCGGCGGGCGCCGCCAAGGATCCGAAACCAATGAAAGCAATCACAACCATCTATCTGCATCATGTATCTGCGGGCAGCCGCATACGTAGCGCATATGTCCGGTACATAGGCAGTCGAGTATTGGTGTTTCACGTTGTACAAGTATCGATCACGGGCAATTCATTATCGGTACGAGCACACCCAAGATCCGTTCTATACTACGCATTCACCGTCATCGTCATCGTGTCCTAATAAGGAGACAAATTGTACATGTACCACGACGAACTGCCGATAACGCGATGACGCGACGACGATGATGCGGACATGTCACACGAGCACACCCCGCTTGGGACGTCTTGGGGCACGAAAATCGCCATCGCATCATCGCATCATCACGGCGCAACACTCCACGGTCAAACTGTGCGCGTGTCGCAGCGCCAAGATGTGGCAGCGCGATGTCGTGGTTGTGCTCAAGGCAGCGATATAATTGTACCGGGCAGCCCGCTGGCAGCTGTGGCCTCCGGCTTCATGCGGCGTTCCGGCGAGCATGCTTACCGAATCGCTCGTATGATACCTATCGTGGGAGCGGGACGTGTCGCGATAGAGCGTCTATCAGCGATGGCGCGTATATCGGGGCGGCCGCCGCGATCGGAATGCGCCCTCAGGGGCGGCAGCGACTACGGCAATGCGCTGGCCGGCGGCGGCTGCGACGGCAACTCGCTGGCCAATGGCGGCTGTGGCGGCAATTTGCGGGCTTTGCAACAGCGGCATGCGATGATGACGACAGCGATGACGGTGTGTGGTATAACTAATTTCGTCATCCCACCAGGTCAATTTCACGTATTGTTTTCACGTACAGCGATGACGATGACGATGGCGATGACGCTCTCGCGAGTAGTAAAAAATGATCATAACATTCCATCCCGTTGTATCCATGCACGACTAATAATCCGAATTCCGGGTGATTTGGGCTTCGAACCCGTGATCCCCTTCATCGCAGCCATGGCTCCGAAACCAATGGCAGCAATCGCAATAATATATACCCGCATCATATATCTGCGGGCAGCCACATGCATATCCGGTACATGGGCAGCCAAGTACCGATATATCACCATATACATCGCGCTATACGAGTATAAATCATCGGCAGCCAAATATCGGTACGAGTACAACCAACATTCCATCTCGTTCCATCTATAGACGACAAATCTGAACGTTGGCGGATAAGGGATTCGAACCGGCGATATCCTCGATCACAGCCAAGGCTCCGAAACCAATGAAAGGAATTAAAGCTACCATATATCCACATTATATATCTGTGGGCAGCTGCATACATGGCGCATACATCCGGTACACAGGCAGACGACTCTCAATATATCACTATATATCGCGTTGTATACGCGTATCGACCACATGCAGCCAAATATCGGTACAAGTAAAGCTAACACTTCGTCCCATTTTATATTCAGGGACAATAAATCTGAATTTTTGGGGATAAGGAATTCGAACTACTGATATCCTGGATCGCAGCCAAGGCTCCGAATCCAATGAAAGCAATGGCAGCCATGTAATCGCATCATGTATTTGCAGGCAGCCGCATATTTAGCGCATATATTTGGTACATGGGCAGCCGAGTACCGGTAAATCGCGATTTACGATTATCGATCACGGGCAGTCAAGTATCGGTACGTGTACAGCTAATATTTCTCTATGCATCATCCGCTCATGCAGAGACCTCGGGCAGCCGGTGTTGTATATATACACAATATACCTCGGGCGGCAATGTGATGTAATTCTCACGACATGTATACGACACCCGAAAGGACTGCGCATGCTACGGGCACAGCCGACCTTATGTCCCTGTGCGGGTGCATGTAGTCTGGCCGTAAGACATTGGCTTGGTTCGCCGCGGAACAAAGTTTAAATAAATTCCAGTTGACTTAAAATACGATACACTCTCGCATTGTGTCATCCACGGACCATCCGGCCTTTGATAGAGCGCGGCTATCAGATAAGCCACCTTATTTGACATGCGCCTTGCTTGTGCTATGATGTACCTCTCGCTGTTACTTTTACGTGATGGGCCGGAGGGCACAGCCCTCAGATTGTATTCGCAATTTGATCTGCCGGCCGTCGCATGGCGCGGTGTACCGCTCACCCAACCGACAGCGGTCCGGTTGAACCGATTGCAAAGTAAGTCGAAACTCACAATCTCAAATGTGCCTATGATTTCAACCATGTCTAGCGGCGCTGAATCTTTGGAAAAGTAAGAAAAAATTCTTGGTCCGCCGCGCATGCCGTATCAAGCCGCGCATGATGACCATCCACAGTTGTGTCCCGGGCAGCCACGCTTCTTCAAAAGGTTCACGTAGACTGCGCGCCTGGACCGCAGTCTACGTGATAGTCCCATCAGTCTCGTTTGTGCTGAGACTCCTTGCATATGGGCACCTTGCAATGAATGCAGGAGTAGGGCGTGCGGTGCAACTCTCCACCCTCTTTAAGGCACTTGGCGCAGTGGGCTTGCTTGTTTTTGCGGAGGGTGTGTTGGCCTTCTGCACCGCGCGGCTTTCGGGGTGGCACAACAAACTACGGCTCAACGATGTAGCCGCGCAGCATGCTGGCTGTTCCAGGAGCGTCAATGTGGTTCACGTCGCAGAACTTGGCGCGGCACATAAAGAAGTCCCGCTCATACGGTTGGTTGCACGTCAACCACCATCGCATGCGGCCCTTGATGTTCTTCCACGACGGAGTGACCCTACCCTTGCGGCTGTGGGAGCCTTTATTGCCTTCTCCACCGTGCCCGCCCTTGCCATGATATGACAGTTGCGGGCCTCCGACAAGCTGGTCGGCTCCACGCGCTCCTGCTTCTTGCTTGACCGGAACATGGCAAATGTTGGTTGGGGCTGAAGATGCCACGGAAACAAAAATCTCTGTGGATTGAAGTCTTAATCCAATTGAAGCTGTCCGTAGGGAAACCCGGGGTCGTGGCTAGTCGACGGCCAAATGGCCGGACCCGCGAAGTGGAATCGCAGGGCAAACATGGCGGGTCGCTATTAGGTTCGGACAGCTCCGGTGGGGCCCGAGGTCGAAAGGACTGCTTCAGATGCTCGATGCCTGCTTAAGGCCATCAGCAGTGACGTCGCGCCGCTTTCGCTTCTCGAAGCGGTCGCGCTCCTCATGGGATCCATTCTCTAGCAGGTGCAAGACCATCTCGGTGCGGTCGTCTCGGCAGGGGAGCGGTCGTGCACCAGGTCCAAGAAAGCGTGTATGATGATTGCCTCCCATGAGACAGCTAGGTCCCTTCCCTGCGCCGCGCGTCCGGTGTTCAGGTAGTAAGAGTAGGGGACAACCCCGCTGCACACGCAGGTGGATCAAAAGCCCCGGAGAACCTCCCCCGAGACGCTTCCCGAAAGCGCATCCGGCCGGCCTTGGGGCATGTCATGCTGACCTTCACCGACCGTATCTGCCCGCCACTCTCGACCCTGGAAACTAAGCCGGAGGTCCTCCTCTCTGAGCCGCCCACGCGAGCAGTCCACCTCCCGGTCAAGCATGTTGGCCAGCCGCTGCTGCTTCGAGGCCCCCAAGTTGAACCACCGCTTCTCAACGGACCGCCCCGTCCGTCACATCATGGCGGCACACAAAGCAGTCCTTTGTCTGCTCGAGGCACCAGCAAAGCATGCTGGCCTGCATGTCTTTCTCTGTCTAAATTGATGTCTCCAATAACACCATGTGGTTGCCCCTTTCACGCACACAAAATCTAATATTTCTTGCAGCTTTGTTCCTACTTAGTATTTTGTGCATGACATGCCAGCTGTCTCCCGGCACGGCGGCACGAAACCGCACATGGTCCACGACTAAAGCGTGCAGCGCGCAGCTCTCAGAAGGCAAAGTCCGGGTGAACTACCGGGCGTAATACCCGTCGCCTCTTTATCTATTTTGATACTTTGGAATCCCCCGGCCTATCCCCGCCCGTACCTTGATCCGCCCTTGCCGGGCATTCCTCATGCTGTAAAAGCCTCATTCAAACTTAGCCGGTCTTCCCCCTACTAATAGATGCCGCCCGCCATTTAGGCCGCCACGCACACAGTCATAGCACTCCACTTAGCACGGGGCTCGTCAGCATTGCGGCGATGCTCGGGAAATTGGTGTATGCGCGCCCACCTGTATGCGATTGTCTTGCGAGGCACCCGAGGAGTCGCTGCGCAGGCGGTGCGCAAGGCGAGAGCAACCCACATGTCGACAAAACGCCCTCTAAGCACAGCCTTTTGCTACATACAAGGATGCCCCCCCCCCCCCCCCCCCCCCCACCCCCCCAGGTTTAACGACTCCATCATCCGAGGTAATTCCTTTGGGCTTTGTCTCTCTAGTCATAAGATCGACGAGCACGCCCTTCATATTGCGCCACGAAGCTGACTCGCAAGGGACTCCGACGAATCAACATGATTCCCAATCATAATCACCTTCTTTAGGCCGTCATCACTACTGTCATCAGCATGCCATGGCGCGTCTGCATCAATTGCGCGACGACCGCCGCAAATGCAGACGTGGACATACGGAAAGAAACGGACATATTGTATGGATTTTGCTTGGGGGTGACTATATATTGAAGCACAACTCTCATACTCCTACATATTTTTCAAAATTCGGGCAATCTACAAATCGGTAATTTTTCTGGCAGTTTGTATGGATGAGGTGGTTGTTTATCATATTGGCCCCATTTCACGTGCGCGACCCCATATCACGTGCGCGACCTCATATCACGTGCGCGGCGACTGCCGCAACTGCAGACGTCGCGCAGTTATGAAGAAATGGACATATAGTAGGGATTTTGCTTGGGGGTGACTATATATTGAAGAGCAAATCTCATGCTCCTACACATTATTCACAATTCGTGCAATCTACAAAATCGGCAATTTTCTGGCAGTTTGTATAGATGAGGTGGTTGTTTATAACATTGGCCCCATTTTAAGACCGAGGTTTGCACTCGCAAGAAGTATCGCACGCGGGCATGCGGCGGGCGAGTGGGTTTCATCTGTGGGCTTTGCATGTCTTCTTTTCATATATTAACAGCTTGCGCAGGAAAAGGACGTCCTCCCACCATGTCAGCCTCACGTTTCGTTCTCTTTATGCGGCGGATGTGTTGACGAGGCGCACGTTGAGCATAGACAGAGATGTGCCGGTGGGCTGCTGCTTGCCACCACCCGGCGTGGAAATGCCATTATAGACAGGGAAATCAACCATTGCCAAAGGCAGCGGCTCAGAATCCAGCGCTCTTCCTATGTGCAACTACCGTGCCAGCTCCTCCTTGCGGGTCTGCATGACTTGCTTCGTATGGTGCATGGCCTCCTTGAGTGGCGCATGGTGGCTGGTATCGGCATTGACAAAGCACGAGACGTTGTCGTCCACCTCCCAATAGTGCCGTACGCTCAACGCCTCAAAGTTGTCCTTCACAGCCTTCACCACACCATCACAGACGCCACACCACGGTCATCCTCGGGCATGACCGCTAGAGTGGCAACCGGCCAGAAATGCCGGTATCGCCCTTCATTCCGCGGCTCGACAAAAGCGACAGAGCTGCAGCTGTCCGCAACCTCCGGGCAGAGGTCGAGAGCAGGCAGCGCGGCCCTTATTAATGACAACCACAATCGGTGCCACCGCGTCCGCACGCAACCTTGCAGCTAACGCCTCGGCGCCTCGTTCAGAAGTTCATTGACGCTTGTTGCATGTCCGCTGACCGTCATAACGCGGCTGGCCGTTGCAGCTTGCACCGCTCCATGGTGACACGCTTGTTGTCGGGTCCATGACAGCCCTCCACCGGGCACTCCTGCGCCCGTCCGCAAGTAGGTCCCGCAATGTTGGATGGCATCATGCTACATTTGCTCCGGGGGTCACAATGCCTCATTTTGCTGCAAATCGCACCCTCGGGACAGGTCCGAAAGGCTGTGCGGCATCTCCCCAAATGGGCTAGTGCTCCGCAGCCGGGCTAAGTAACTTGCTGCTTGAGGTGATCAAGAATGGATGCTAATTTGAGCAAGAATGACTTGACATAATTTGGCAGCGTGTAAGCGTGTGGAGCAGGGGTGGTTCCAAGACGAGGGCGCACATGGACAATGGGGTATTTTGCGCACATGTTTCAAGTCAGCATACAACTGAAGGCAGCTTGTCTGCGGTGTAGGCTAAGAGGGACCAAAGTAACGGCAATGTGCAGCACATAAATGCGGTTGTGAGACGGTGTGGCGGCTGTGGCGCCCGCCGCAGGAGCTGTTGCGCCTGTTTGAGCCAAATTGCATAGTTGTCTAAGTACTGGTAGTTGTTGCACAACAAACCCACTGGAGGCTGTAGGTTGCACTCCCTCGTAGTCTTCCGGCGTGTCTTCTACAGTGATGTCCCCGTCCCCGGCGTGGCTTGAGTCGGTCGATGTCATGGTTGGCTTAGCCCTCCCTACAATTACTGCCAAAACTACAGCAAGCTCCGCAAACATATCTTCTAAGGCTTCCGGTATGTGGGCCTCATGTTGAGCAAAGAGTCCCAAGTCGTGCACCGTGAGTCCACGGAACCATCGCAAGGATATTATCGCCAGTGCACGGCTGGTGGCACGACCTTACCTGCCGGAGGGTTGATGCCTCTTGCTCACTCTACATGGTCCACGAGCTAGCCGACGCTTCACACCAAGCCTAGAGCGCAGGTTGGAACCAATTGCGCCCAACTGCACCGGCTCCTCCGCCTCGTCTTGCGGAGCAACTCATTCTGAACATGGCGGGCAGCCTCCCGGGAAGCAAGGGCAAATTGTGCACTTGGCTCGCCGAGCAGAGCAAACCGGTATCCGAGCGCGTCTGTCCAATTTGCACAACTCGCTGCCACACACGAAGCGGAATCCGGGCCAGATCGGCGCGCTCTCGTTAAGTCAGGTGCCAAAATAGGCCATGGCGTGAGCAGATTGTTCAGTATCCATCAGGATCCGCCGCTATCCTGAAGCATTCCCAGGCTCTTGGACATGCCATATGTATGTTGGCGGATGTGTACCGGTGAGGGATGGGAGGGTTAGTAGTCAATTGAAGGCGATAGTGCGTTAGTTGTGGCAGGCATATAGTGGAAAGCAAAAGGGGTACTCGTACTCAGTGGCGCCCCACCCTCCATGGGGCAACATGTCGGAGGGGGGGGGGGAAACATGTAATAATTACAACAACTGCTAGGCTACGGCTGAGTCTTTGCCGACAACTTCATCGCCGTCCGTTAAAAAGTTATAATTGCTGTTATTTCACGATCAACAACTGCCATCCCGTCGAGGATCGTGTCTAATTTCTCGACGATGCTTTGACATGACGCGTGCGGATGATCCTCAACGATTAATTCTACTTTATACACTAGTGTGCCGTCGAACTCCGGCATGGCATAAATGAACTTTGGACCGTAGCGTACATTATAGATCACAATCCTTGATTCCTCGTTGATTCCTTGATGTTCTCGATACACTCATAGAACATCATCACATGAACTACGGGGCGGTCTACGGGCCGCTTCGTCGTCATGTGCGTCGTCGAGGAGGGCGGGCGTCCGGGCGAGCACATGCCCGTCGCTCCGCTCAAGGAGCTCGCGGAGCACGGCATCGCCGGCGGTTCTCTCAAGCAAACCCCCTCGTGGCGCGAGCTCATCCGGCCAGCCGCCCTGGTTGCCCACTGGACGCGGAGTTGGACTGCGAACATTTTCCTCGCCGACTATCTCTGCCGGCACGCCGGAAGCCGTCCCTTCGACGTTGGCGGCATGCTTTCTAGGCCGGTCGTCACTTACCGGCCACTTCGTCGGGCCGTCCCACGGCGCGGCGCGAAGTAAGCGCTGCTTAGGCCTTCTCTTGTACCCGACCGCAACCGTAGTCGTAAATATGTATACAGGTACGAGAATTCCGTACGAAACATCGCACATTATGGTTGGTTACGGCTGCGGACGGCCGCGACGCATTGCGGTCTGGAACCCGGGAGCAACCATTAGCACGCCGCTCCCGGGCGTCCCCATGATCGTCATCGTCAGGACCCTCGTCGCCATCCTCTTCGTCGCCCTGGCCAGCGTCGCTACCACCGCTGCCATACTCCTATTTGACGAGTTCCTCCTCCCCAGCTCCTCGGTAGACTCGAATGCATGCCCGCCGGCCTCGATGAGGTGGGGAGTCGTGTCCCGGGGCGAGGCGGCGGCCATGACGACGGGCGATGTGTTGCGATGCCACGACGAACGGCCAACTCCGACGTTTATCTGGACTGCATCGACCCCAACGTCCCCCCCTTCACGAGGTTGTCCTAGCGCGTGGTTCTTCTTCAACTGATGGCCACATCTCGCGCCCCTTCGCCACTTCCAAGTTCAACAAGACTTCGCAGCGGTGGCCCTTCCGATGCCCCCTTCGTGACCGGGCGCTGCCCCTGCTTCGTCAACCTGCTGCTGTCTTCGTTTGCTGTCCCCTGGCAAAACCAGACTCAACTTGACATGATCTAAACTAGTTTATGGGGTTTCCTCCTTTCCCCTGCTTTTCCGGCTACATGTGCTGCTGTTTGGTACGGGTTACTAGTTCACCCGTCGCTGCGCCGCCCGTTCGTGTGCAACACGAGTAGACATGAAAGCAGCCGCAACAGCTAATGAGCCTGCTGCCATCCTCTAGTTTCGCTGTGTTATAGACAAGTCCCCCCCCCCCCCCCCCTTTACTCCGTTTTCCCTCCACGCTTTCACTGAACTTCTGCCGATTTCGGCTCTTGGATGTGTAAACCCGCATAGCGACTTGTTTGGCAAACGTAGACTCATTTTGAAAATTGCCTTCACTGGCCGACTCTTCTCCATTTCCGACCTAAACCCTCACACTCACTGGTCGGCGAGTCGCCGATCAGTGCGCGTTATCCTTATTCCACTGCCTGCAACTGCCGCCGCTGTCCACGCGGGCGCAGTTACTGCGGCAGCAGTTGGCGGGTGCGTTGAGCAAGGGCGAAGAGTCTGTCAGCGGTCGGCCCAGCCGGGGCAGGCAGGGACTGACCCGAGACAAGGGCGAGGAACAGCGCAGCAGCACAGATAGGGGCGCGCCGCGATGCAGAGCACGCCCGGGAGTGGAGGTGGCGGGGCGCCCCAGCACGGAGGCGCCACCCCCGCGCTGGGCAGCCCCCCCAACACCCTGGGGCTGGGCAGCTCCGCGAAGCGACCTCGCACCAGCGCAACGTGGGCGCGGCCCAACCCATACCAGCCCACTCCGCCGCAGGTGGGAACCCCCCCACTCCCTCCTCCCACATACCAGCCCTCGCCCACGCCGCCTAGCCCAGCGCCTAGCGTCCGCCCAGCCCGATCACGAACGAGGCGCCTCCAGGAGGACAGGGCGGAGGGTGGGGGAGAAAACGGGCTGCATGACAGCCCCCGCAGTTGTGTCCTGCGCAAGCACTGCCTTGGAATACCTGCCACACATGCCTCTGCGCAATCCTCAAACTTCGCCACCAACTGTGGCTTTGAGTGCCAGGACAGGCTGGCCGTGAGAGTACCCGCTTCTGTGCCAGACTATTGACGATGGTTCAGTTGTTCAACATCGTCTCTTCATGAGAAGTGGCACCTATAGGGCGCATATCGATGCTGCGCATTGTGGAATGCCATGGCTAAGCCTGTGGCGGCTGCCCGCGCAGACGGCGCCCGCCAGCCTGTGGCCTGCCGGTAGCACCCCTGGCAGCGGCGGCGCCGTGGAGCTGTGCGACTTCCTCGCGGCGCGCAAGCAGTCGGCAGACGCGATGGCGGAGCAGCTGGCGCAGATGCGCGCACGCGAGGCGAGCCTAACCAAGCAGGTGCGGAGCGCTTCCACCTCCCCCCCCCCCCCCCCCCCCCCCTTGGTGATCCCCTTTCACCCACTTGCACTCACCGCCATGCCGGGCGGGCGGGCCGGGCGGCCTGAGCTCTCATTGCGGTGCTCCCGCTGCAGGTGAAGCAGCTGGAGACGGCGCTGTGGGAGGCGAAGGACGACCTGAAGGTCGTCAGCGCGCGCCAGGAGGCGGAGGCTGACAGGCCAGCCCCCCCCCCCCCCCCCCCCCCCCCCTCCCTCACACATACCCGCCCCCATACTTATAGACATGAATATAATTTACATCTTGCACCCTCACTATCTGCTAAATTGCGGATGGGAGGAGTTGCGACTTGGGCTGATGCTACTTGCTGCGCTGATCGGGCTTTGGTATGCTTGCTTGTGGGGTGTGCAGGTGGCGGCGCGACGAGGCGGAGATGGAGAAGGCGCTGGGGGAGGCCAACCTGCGGGCTGTGGCGGCCACGCGGCGGGCGGAGCAGGTGTGGCGCGCGCGCATTGCCGCAGTTCCGCCCCCTTCTGGCTGAGGATGCTTCCCGCCGGTGTGCCCAATGGGGGGCGGCGCAGGCCTGGCGGCAGTGGTGGTGATGTTGCTGAGAGGTTGGAAGGGGGAAAGGGGGGGGCTGAGTGAGCTGAACCCCCCCCCCCCCCCCCCCCCCCCCCGTGGCGTCTTGCTGGGCCCCCAGCTGGCGGCGCAGGCGTCCGAGGCAGCGGGCGGAGCCACGCAGCAGGAGGCGCTGCTGCGGGAGAAGCTGTTGGCGGCAGAGGCGGCGTTGTCAGAGAGCGACCGCAAGGCAGGGACCCCCCCCCCCCCCCCCCCCCTCCTTTCCATGAGAAAGCAATGTGCTTAGGCACGCCCTGCCCCGGGCGCCAGCAATGATTGCCAAACCGCCAGGCATTTCAGTCTTCATGTGGTTCGACCACCGGGCATCGCACGTCTGAGATATTGCCCGTCCATCACTGTTTGGCTGGCCATGAATGTCTAGGACAGTCACATGGCGCACTCTGCGTGCAGCGAGTTGTACAAATGTATGGCTCCAGGCACATCAACACTTGGCAAGTATATACAGACATACAGACTGGCATGGTGTGCCTCCACACACACAGAGGAATCGGGGGGGGGGGGGGGGGGGACCCGGGAGTGCATGGGCAGGGGGGTTAAGGGTGACGGGGCTGTGCTGCGCATGTGTCTCTGTTAGCCTCGTCGGTTATCGGCAGGAGGTGGCAAGCTGCAGGGAAAGGGAGTGCTTGGCTAAGCGGAGCATGCTTCCCACGTTGTTTCCCGCGCAACAGCTGACAGGCGTGCAGGCGCAGCTGGTGGAGGAGCGCACCCGCGCAAAGGACGCTGCGCGCCGCTCGGAGACGGCCCTGGAGGCGGAGCGCGGCCTTCTGGGAGCCGCGGACAGGGCGCTCCAGCAAAGCGAGGGGGATCTGGGCCGGCTGCAGGTCCGCCTCCCCACTCCCCTCCCCCCCCCCCACCCCACCCCCCCGGGCCAATTGCCGCAGGCAGGGGAGGGGGGAGGGGGGTGGCACAGGGCTGGCAGCGGGTGCGCAAGTCCAAGTAGCTGTGGGTGGGTGGGGGGGGGGGGGGGGGGGGGGGGGAGAGCTTCTCGCAGTGGCGCTGAGGTGGTCGGATTGCCGTTTGGTTTCGGCGCCCTGCAGGAGCAGCTGGCACGCGCGGAGGCGCGCGCGGCGGCGGCAGAGCAGAAGTGCGCGCTGCAGGAGGCGGCCGGTGCCGCTCAGCGCCAGACAGCGCCCGGCACCAACCAGGACGAGCTGCAGGTCCCCCTCCCCCCCCCCCCCCCCCCCCCGAAGCCTTGAAGCCTGCCCTGTCTTCACCTCGTGCACTCCTATAAGTGACAGCGTCGGCAGTGTTTGGGAAGAGGGGTGGGCGGCGCGGGGCAGCGGGGTGGAGGTGACATGTCAGATGGGGGCGCGCAGGTGAGCGGCTGTCCTCATATATCCCTCCCACAATGTCGCCCTTCCTGACCTCGCCCCGACCTCCCTTATGCCCGGGGCGCCAGGTGCTGCGCAGGGAGCTGCAGGCGGCGCAGGTGGAGGCCGCGCAGGTGAAGGTGCTACGGCAGCACGTGGCCAACATCGACGTCCTGCGGGAGCAGCTGGCCAGCGAGGAGGCGCGCTGCCGGTGAGACACCCGCCCCGGGCCTCTGTGCATCCAGTCTTTTGGGGAACTGGGGGGAGAGGGGCTCTTACGTAGCTTTGGCCTTGCCAAATGAGCGACTAGGTTACCCTACCTACCCTACCTTATTCTACCCTATCCTGCGGGTATGAGAACATCTGCGAACGGGAGCCCGCCCTACCTGCCAGTGGTCAAATGTAGACAAAGCTACTCCGGAACTATAGCAAAAGTTCCAAAAGGTTGCTAGCAAGCCTCATTTGAGGCTTATAATGAGGGATCTCATAGGTGCTTCGTCGGCCGCAGTATACACTACACTACACTACCCTACTGTACTTTGAGTAACAGAGGGGCAGAAAGGCTGGCGGAAGCGGTACGTCGTGTGTGATACGTGGAAGTGCGTGTGCGTTGCATGCCATGGGCACCAAGTCTGGGTTTCCCTCTCTAGGCTGCAATTGTGAGAAGCTGGCGGTCCTCCGCCCCCCCCCCCCCCCCCCCCCCCCGGGGCCCTCGCAGGCGCCTGCAGGAGCAATTGGACAGCCGTGGCGACGCCCAGCTCAGCCTCGTACCCCCCCCGCCCCCCTCCCCTCACAAGGCACAGCATAGCCTACTCACACTGGCATGAAAGTACAACTTCACCGCCGCCCTTACGATGTAGCGGTCATCACTGTGTGCTCCACACAACCACTGTATAGGAGCTGATGCTCGAACATACATACGCCTTCAGAGGATTGCCCACTCGAGACTTTGTCGCTGGCTTTTGCCGAACAGACGCCGGCTGCGCTGACTGTGCCGACTGGTGAAATGCAAGTTGTTGTCAGCGTCGAGTGGGCGCACACACAGACACGGACAGAGGGACAAAGGACCACCCGCACTGCGGAAGCCGATGAGAGTCGCTGGGCTGGGCTGTACCATTGTGGGTGTGCCAACTGTCTGTCCGCTCCCTCGCAGGCGGAGGCGCAGTCCACGCTGGCGCTGTGGCAGTCCGCCGCAGCGTCGCTGGGCGCGGACTGCCGCGCGCCACAGGACCTGCCGCTCAAGGTGGCGGAGATGCAGCGCGAGGCGCTCAGGGCGGCGGAGGCGCAGGGCGCGGCCGCCCTGGAGGAGCGCCGCCTCACGGTGCGCCTCTGCCTGCTTCCCACACTTCAGTGCCGCCCGGAGGCACACACAAAGTTCGCCCACAGCATCCCGGTTGCCGATGCACTTATAAGAACCCCTAATGTAAGCCTCAAATTGGGGCTTGCATGCTACCCACAGGTTCGCCGTAGTTTTGTCTGCATTTGACCTCTGGCAGGCGGGTTGGGTCCATTATTCGCAGTTGCTCTTGTCACCTCGCCACAGCTTCATTCGTAGCAGCACGCGGTACCACCGCTGCCACACGTGATGCAGTGGAACGAGGAGTGCCGGCGCACTTACGATACAACAAGAGGCCGCACTGTTATTCCCAGGATCGCGGTGCTGGCACACGGTCCGCAACCCCGTGCTGTTTCCTTGATCAATTTGTCTAGATTTGACCTGAGGAGAGCACGGCGTGTTTATGTTGTATACATTGAGCTCTTGCAAATACCCCGGCGCCTGTATCAACACTGCCACCACCGTGCTAATGGCCCTGGGGTCTCACACCCGGGCCTCTCCATTCCTCCAGCTTCATCGGCGTCCGCGGAGCCTTGCTGCTGCCGCGTCCGGCCCGCCGACACACGTGGTTCCGCCACCAATGTCACTGCGTGTGGGTAGAGGGCCATGGGAGTCCGCGGACAGCGGCGCTTATCCGTCTCGCGCTTCTAGTGGTACGGGTGCCGGTGCACTTAAAAGAAATTCGTAGTAATGAGAGACCTTCTGGGGGTGCCTGGCGGCACTTTCCTAGTTTTGCGACATGCTTGTTACATGTCGGTTGGGCTTTGGGTGGGCAACAGACGGGCCCTCTCTTGTGAATGCTTTTAGCAAGTGCGCCGGCACTCGTAGCCCGGGAGTGTTTCGACGCCACCAATGCCGTGAGCCCCCCCCCCCCCCCCCCCCCCCCCCCTCTCCTCATCCTCCCGCCTTGCAGTGCATGCTGGTGTCTGTGGATGCGCACCCCCCTCACTGGCTGGCCGACCCCCGGCGCCACTGCCCCCTTCTGGGCTGCAGCTGAAGGTGCGGGAGGCGGAGAGCGCGCTGGCGGTGGCGGCAAGCAAGGAGGCGGCGGCGGCGGCGCGCGCGGAGGGTGCAGAGGTGCGGCTGGCGCGCGAGCGGCGCCGCGCGGAGCTGCTGGAGCGCGAGCGCGACGGGCTGAAGCGCATGGTGGCCAGCTACGACGCGGAGCGCGAGCAGGCGGCCGCCGAGGGTACGAGCCCCCGCCTTGGCCTGTCAGGCGCCTCGCCCCCCCCACCGTCAAAGCACACCCACCCCACTCCCTTCCCTTGCCAGAACGGATTGTTTGCTGTGGTGCTGACCCCGCCACCCTTCCCCTTCTGCTCCCACGCTGCTGCCTGCCAGGCCAAGCTGCCGACCCCCAGGCGTTGCGTGTGAAGGAGGCGGAGGATATGGTGGAGGTGCTGCGCGACCAGGTACCAACCCCCAATATGGCATAATGGGGGACTATCGGGTACGGGAGCCGGCGTGGTGATAAGAAGACTGCAAATAAGAACCCGCCCTGCCTGCCAGAGGTCAAATGCAGGCGACACCATAAACGGAACTATATCGCACGTTCTCATGGGCTGCATGCGAGCCCGATTTGCGGCTTATAATAAGGGTTGTCATAGGTGCGCTGGGCACCCGTAAATTGCTGCACTGTCGGCGCCTGTCGCTGCCACCCGCATCAATCGAAGGGCGTTCGTGAACGAATTGTGTTTGAATCGGATTAGGTTTGAATCGGTCTAGGTTCAAAAAGAACTCGAATGCTAACGCTCCTGCTGCTGCCATGTATATGGCGGAGCATTTCCGTGCTCCTTTGGCCGCAGACAGCATGACATGCCGTGATGGATGTATTGCCTGGGGTCGCGGCACGCTGGCTTGGCCACCCTGTGCCATGAGGTCTGAGGCTGATATAGGTGACCGTCAAGGGTATTGCTATGCATGGGAATCATATTGGATTCCTGAGTGGATCAGCACCATAAAGTGTTGCGTAGGGTCGGTGTGGTCCACAACTCAATCAATACCGAAAATAGTACGGGCCGTTGATTTAGTTCGGCCGAGCGGCATTACCGTAAACTTAGCTGGCACTCAATTATTTTACCAAAAAGACATCTTTCGTATGTGCAGGCTGATAGTAGCCGAGTGTATGATCAAGAGCGCCTTGCCATTAAAAGAAAGCCCCCCCCCCCCCCCCCCCCCCCGTTGCCCCCTCCGCCACAGGTGTCTGCGTTGGAGGCGAGCCTGGCTGCCCAGACGGGAGCAGAGGGCCACGCGCAGAGCGCCAAGTTGGCCCTGGAGACGCGGCTGGCAGAGTCGCAGCGCGCGGTGGCGCGGCTCGAGGCCGAGGCGGTGCAGCTGGGCGCGGAGATTTCGCTGCTGAACGAACGTCTCGGCCGTGGCGAGTTCAACAAGTCCAAGACCAAGGCAAGCCCCCCCCCCCCCACCCCCCCTTCTCTCTCCCTCCCCTCCCGCCTCACGACTGTGCGAGTAACACGACGACCAGCTTAAGTGGTTCCAGGCTGAGGCAATGCCCCCCCTTCCGTCGTTCGATGAGATGCGGAACGTGGCCCATGGACGACATTGCAAAGCATGCCCAAACCCAGCCCACGCTGCCATTTTAACGGTGTGAGCGTAGTCTACTACAGAAACTTTGAGACAAACCGATCCTTGCAGGTTATTTAGTAGGTCTTTCGTTGGGTGCATTGATGTGCTGGCATTTGATGCATCAGATGAATCAGTGGGCACCGGGTTGCACAGTGCGAGTACCAGCAGCGGCACACCGGTTCCCGTACCGGAATGATCGCAATGTTTCTGATGCAGTAGTAATGATGTAGCAGACGGCATCATCATGCAAGGGCTGTTACAAACTCATTGGGGAATATAGAGCACACAGATGCGGTTGCCCATCTACGCGGGAGCGGGCGTTGATGTCTCGGCCATAGGGTGGTATTGTGTCACCGGATAGGTGACCGCTCCGGTTGAATCCGATAAAGATGATATACATAGTGCGGATAATATCTGTTTCGGCGCATCGATGCCTAAGATAATTTGATATCTTGCGAGGAATATATTGATGTTCTCGTTATCCGGATGATGCATTTTGTAATGATCTCGATAGATGCTTGACGTATGCACCCTTATCTCCCCCCCCCCCGGCCCGCGTTCTCCTTTCTTCCCCTGCTTCTCCATCATCCCGGCAGGTGCTCCACTTCATCGCCAACCCCGAAGCTGCGGCGCTGCAAGAAGCCGACGCGGCGGCGCTGCTGGGCGTCACCGCGGAGCGCGACGCCCTGGCCGCGCAGGTCACCGAGCTGCAGGCGGCGCTGCAGGCAGCGGGCGGCGCCCCGGCGGCGGCGGCGGCATCGGCCCCTGGGGCGGCGACCGATGCTCCGCGGCGGCAGGCCGTGCTGGAGGCGGAGGTGGTGGTGCTGAAGCGGCAGGTGGCGGAGGTGGAGAAGCGGGAGCTGCGCCTGAAGGAGGTCTTCCGCGAGCGCATCCAGGTGCGGCGCGCGCACCGCCGCAGCTCGGCCCTCTTTTACCCCCCTCCCCCCCCCCAATTGCTCCCGAATCCACCCCATGCGGCTGTCGTTTCTAGAACATGCAAACGAGTTTACGATGGGAAACTGCGCAGCGCACATGATAACGACGTTTCGCAATCTACGAGACATAGCGCAACGCCCTGGCCTTAGCCATGTCCTCGAACCCTCATGCAGTACCGATCCCGGAACACTCGGGCATCGAAACCATCGACGAAGCTTCACATGCCCACACTCCCTATTGCCAACTGAAGGTTTCACATGACTGCATTTTGGGGAGTACTAGGGGTAGGACACAAATGGATTCGTGAGCATGCGGACCCATGGACCGTTCAGTAGAAAGTGCCAGCGCTCTGAACATTCTGCACGCGTACCAACACACTCCTAAGAGATTGAGAAATGATATGCGGTAATATTGGAAGTGCTGGGGGCAACACCGTCGGAAGTGGTTGGTAAAGCACAGTGATTATGTCGCCAATGTAATTATGTTGAGTTCTTACAGCAACACATCGGAGGCCATCTACTTATGTATGCTTGATACGGTACGTCTATTGGGACCTGCAGAGCATGTAAACCCCCCCCCCCCCCCCCCCCCTGCGCCTGCTAAATAATCACCCGCGTGACCATGTGCTCATCCTCTGCCTGCTGTCTCGCCGGCGGCAGGCCTTCCGCGAGGCATGCTACCAGCTGTTTGGCTACCGCGTGGACATGGCCAGCGAGGCGTCGTCGCGCGGAGCGGGCACCGGCGCCGCCACCAGCTTTGTGCTCAAGCCGGCTAAGGCGGACTCGAAGGAGGACCAGCTGCTGTTTCGCTTCTCGCAGGCCGGCGGCATGGAGATGCTGGACACACCCTTCACGAGCCACCCCTCGCGGCAGCAGGAGGTGCAGACGTTCATCCATAAGTTCCGCTCCATCCCCGCCTTCACCGCCAACCTCACCATGGAGCTCTTCCAGAAGCAGACGCAGTGCTGAACACGTGCTGAGGCATTGTCGCCCGTGGTCCCGCCCGGCCGTACCTCGCAGTCCCATGGCTGCGCTAGCTGGCAGTGCGCGCCTGCTCGGCCCGACCCATGTGTAATGCAAAGAGCAGCAGCAGAGCCGCCCAACATTGCCACAGGTCCATACCAAACCACGTGATTCGGTTATTTGCGGGGCGCTGAATTCATGAATCATTCCTCCGCGGACCGCAGCCTTCATTGTTCTGTAGCGGCGCATTATGCCATTATTACAAGTAAATACAATTTCAAATATGAGTTTCGGAAAATGTCTTCTTCTACTAGAACATGTACATGGTTTTTAATACTTGGGTTCGCCGCATGTCACAGCAAGAAAATAATGTGTATTTGGTTTGCAGCATTGAGTCAAAGATTCCGTGATATATTCGTGGTGTAGTCTGATAGCATACACATTTCCAAGTGAACATAGTTTTCCTCTATCCCTTATTGGTCGATGCTGAGACGGGGTGGATAACATAACAGTATTTTAGATAAATAGTCGCTATACGTTACAGCTAGCCCAGAGCCCGCCGAGCGCCCCTTAACCCGGTTACTCGGTAATGGTTTTAGCGTCCCGGTGTGTCCTGGGTTTTCCCGGTTGATGCATTAGCCCTTCGGGGTTCGAATGAGGCAATGGTCTACGGGCTATGCCAGACCTACGACTGCAGTTGGCGCAAGAGGTCAAGTGCTGCGGCGGCTTCGGCCGATGTCCCGGGGCGAATAATAACTTTACTTTTACTAACACGCGATTAAACATATATAATAATCTAACATGATATGCGATTATTAAACTATGCTGTTATTAACAACTACCTGCTTTATACCAGCCTGTACCCTCACTGGTACCAGCAGCATCTACCGGTAAAATGGTGATTTATTTTGCGTGTGGTAAGCAAGCGACACAGAATATGACAGAAAAACGTAGTGACTGTCTATCACGGTAGGTATTAATGAATCAACACCTGGACTACCAGCATCTAGCTAGCAACTGAAGGTAAGATTAAACCTACCGAGATTGAAAGCCGGACAAATTATATTTAATCCTTGCTCGTACTCGTACCGGCAGGGACTATACGAGTTACCCTGGCGGGCGCCGGGATGCGCTGATGGGCGGTCATATATACCAGCATTTACATCAAGCGACCACCAATTTATTTAAACTTTCACCGGTAACTTTGAAAGTGCCGTCGACATCGTCCCCAAAAATGAGAAATAATACAAGTGCCGTACCATACCGATTATCATCGTCACGCCACAGGCGGTAGTAGCGGTACAGGGGTACAGGGTAATGCGATTTTTTTCTAGGGGATCCCCGCGCCGAGCGCGCTCGGGCGCCGCGGCGTGCGTGCATGCAACACGCCATGGCATGTCCGCCCCTGCCTAGCGAGCGTCTTTGTGCGCCACACCCACGTGGAACTGCGCGACCCTGCCGCCCAAAAGCACTGCCAGGCCACAAATTTCCGGACCTCCAGCCCCCAGCATTTTTTGCGCTGCGGCCGCTGCTCGTGCGGTCTCGGCACCTGGTGCAGTAGCGGGCGGAGAGGGGCCAGAGGGGGCGGGTCGAGATGCCGCCCAAGAAGGAAAAGAAGGAGGCGGCAGAGAAGCCGGCGCCAGAGGAAGTTGCTGGCCCGGGCTCCGACCACCTCACCGCCACGCAGTATATTATTCTCTCAGAGTGAGTTTCTGGCCGGGGTTGCAATCGTGCTCCGCAGGGCGGGGGCGAGGGCGAAGCATTAGGCGGTAGGTTGGGGTGGGGTGGGGGGGGGGTCGCTCGGTCTCTCTCTAGGACCGACTATGAATCAAGGGAATGAATGCAGATCTTTACTGGGATGGACCGGGGGGGGCGAGGGCTGCCGGTGCCAAATGGTGTCTCATAAAGGCGGTTGTCGCTGCTCTCTCGACAGGAACCAGCGGAAGAAGAAGGCGCTGTTTGAGACCAAAGCCCGGTACAACAGCCTGGTGGAGGAGAACAAGCAGCTGCTGGCAGAGAGGGAGAACGCCGCCAACGAGAGCTACGAGGTGACGGAGTATCTGCGCCGCGAGATTCTGAGCAAGAATGAGCGCATCGGGGAGCTGGAGGCGCAGCTGCAGCAGGTGCGCTTGCCGCTGGGACAGCGGCTGTGAGCGCCGGCGCGAGGCACGGAGGCCAGGAGCCGGCGCAGGCCTGGGCTGACGGGCACCATACTGCTGTCCCAGACGGAAGTGGACTGGGATTCGGATCGCACGCGGCTACTGGAGGACAAGGAGGAGGCTGTGCGCCTGCTGGTGGACGAGGCCACGGCGCGCGAGGAGGAGCTGCAGGCGCTGGTGGTGGAGCTGCAGGGGAACCTGGAGAACATCGCGGACTTCAAGCAGCGCAAGGACGACGTAGAGAACGAGCTTGTGGGTGCCGCAGCCTCCCCGCACACACACACGCGGGGGGGCTTCTCCGCCGTTGAAGTGGGCCGGAGCGGTGGTTTAGCCTCCCGCGGGCGCTTGCTGAGCCCTGGCGGGTGCGCTGGTAGGTGAGGCTGCGCGCGGAGAATGAGGAACTCAAGGAAGAGCTGGAGACGCAGTCGCAGGAGCTGGAGCGGAAGTACATCGAGCAGAACGCGCGGCTGAAGCACGAGTACGAGCAGAGGCTGGATGAGCTCAAAAAGGTGCGGCGGCCGAGCGCCCATGGTGGCGAGTTGGCGGGCCGCGGTGTGGAGGTCATGATGGAGGCTGATGCTGGTGGGCGGGGTGAGCTTGGCAGGGCGCCGAGGAGGACATCGACGAGCGGCTGGACGCGAGCGTAAAGCGCATCCTGCAGCAGAACCGGCGCATGGCGGAGGAGCTGCGGCTGCACATTCAGGAGACGGACGAGCTGCAGGCTGAGATGCGGACCACGGAGGACGAGCGCGTCAAGCTGCAGCGCGAGCTGAACCTCAAAATGGAGATCGAGGAGCAGTACGCCAAGCGCGGCGCCAAGCAGGCCAAGGAGATCAAGGACGGGCAGCAAAAGGTACCGATGCACGGCTGTGGTGGCGCTATCTTATACAAGCCGTGAAACATGCACCGGTGCCCGCGCGGTGATAAGAGCAACTACGAATTCAAACCCGCCCTGCCTGCCAGAGGTCAAATGTAGACAAAAAATTGATGGAATCAAGCACATATCTCTCTGACATGTAGTCATAGGCATGTGCTGTTACAGTGGGTCCCACTCTGTCTAGAAACTGTAGGATTTGCTTGGAAACTATACCGAATGTGCTTATAGGTCGCATACAAGCCCTAAGGGCCTCATAGTCTCATACGTGCGTGAGCATTGTAGTCTAAGGCTGTCGCCGTCACTACATGCCTGAGCACAGGTCTACAGCCTGGAGCAGAGCCTGTCCACCCTGATGACGGATTTCCAGCGGGAGCGGGAGGCGATCACGCAGCGCGCCCTGGCGCAGATCGCCGAGTCGGAGCAGGTGGGTGCCGCACGTGTGGCCCTGGGCTCCAAGCGCAACAGCATCGCATCAGCAGCCGCGGACCTGTGCTGGCTGACCTCTTGCTGCCGCATCTGGCTCCACAGGAGCAAGAGGCTCTACGGCGATTGGTCAAGCTGAAGAGCCGGGAACTAAAGAACATCCGCCGGCTTGCACACGAGGTGGGTGTCGCCTGTTGTCAGGGAGGGGGACAAGGGGGGTGCGTGGTTAGGGAAGCTGCCATAGCTGATCTCGCGAATGGCTGGCAATGTCCGGGCAGGTTTTGCTGCAGCGGAGCGATGTGGAATCGTTCCTTGTCTCTGCACTCAAGGTAGCGCCTTGTCCGCAGCTCGTGCGGTGTTGTTCTTGAGCGAATGGACAAGGCCGTGCAGCAACGGGGGCGACACCCGCTGATGTTTCGCACCCTGGCGTTGGCAATGCAGCAAGTGCAGATGGAGAAGGCTGCTGAGTGGGCTGGCAGGAAGGGCGCTGAGGGGCACAGCGGTGGCAAGGTTGACATCCAGGTAAGCCCGCCTCTGCAGCCCACCAGTCCTGCGGGAACACCGCACAGCTGGACTCGCAGGGTAGTACCACAACTGCGCCGCGCTCCCTCCTATGCTTTGCCGCAGCGTTATTCATTATTTTTTGATCTGTTTGTGATATATTCACTCGCTTTGGGGTGCACTGCCCAGGACCTATCATGGGAAGACCGGGAGAAGGTCCTCCGCCTCCTCTTCGCCAAGATCAACAACCAGGCGCAGCAAGTGCACATGACCAACCTGCCACAGCACTCGTTCATGAACGAAAACGGCGCCACGTATATTCCGCTGCCGAGCCCGGACCTGTAGAAGGTCGGTTGTAACACTAGAGCAGCCCCAAATAGGGGCAGAACCCTAAATACAGGCAGCGGCGGGGAGTGTGGCATGTTTTGGCATCCATGGTCGGTTCCTTTGCATTTGCAACTATACATCTCGATTGTCTTGTTGCTCAGCATGTGCGCGAATTATTGTGTCAGTAGCTCACTATGTCAGGTCCCTATGTCAGGGTCCACCTATATCGACAGAAAGAAAGGCACAAGTACGCGACATACTGGTACCGTATGCACTCCGTGTGTAGCGACTCATCCTTTTACATGTATGGACTTCGATAACGGAATGCTCACATAGCGAGTATTATATCATGGAGTTCTGCATTTCAATATATGGCTTCTTTCCCGCTACTCTTGGTGTGTGAATAGTGTTACAAGCATGCAACAGCTGCACCGGTGCACCCTGGTTGAACTAGTCCTTCCACAGGTGCTTTTTATTGTTTTCCGCCCCCGCCCTGCGGGACAGAACGGCCGTCGTATAGACGTATAGCGTACGAGTATTGACAGCTCTTATTAGACTAGTGCATAGGTGGCAAAAACTGTAAACGGCGGGGCCTGCCTTGGCAGTGTTTTGCCACCCTTCCAGCGTTTTTCAATTATGTTATGATGTTATGGACAAGGACCGTTGGCGAGGCGTTTCGAGACGTTTTGCGACCTTGTATTCGGTACCAGTAAATGGTACTGATTATGAGCCGGACTGGGTGTTACTTAACGACAACAAGGTCACTAAGGACAGTATTGAAAGTCCTGGTGACGGAGTATCAAATGTCTGGTGTTCGGCGCAACGTTGTGCTAGCAACAGACCCACGGCACGCCAGGTTAGCGTTTCTCTCAACTTGTCTTGCGATCCCCCCGCCCTCCCCCGCCATGGTTGACTCATATAGACGTAAGGTATCCGGCACGGCGATGAGCGAGGTGCTGAGCGATTTGGATGAGCTCAACTCCGTCTTCCAGGCGGCGGGGCGGTGCGTGGATAGGCGTGGTCAATGGCTTGGTGTATGTGAGATGCGGCATCACATGTACACCAACATAAATAGGAAGTTAATACAATCAGCCCCGACGTAGGTGTACATAGCAGAACGGCCGGCCCTACCGCCCATGCCCCTCCCCAAGCCACCACGCAAGCCTCAGTGGAACCTTCGCCGCTGTCCAACCCGCCCGGAAGCGCTGGGCAACAGGGGAGCGCCCAGCAAGCGTCGGCTCCCTCACTCGCAGCCCCATCAGCCTCAGAAGCGCAGCTCAGAGGAAGCTGGGGGGTTCGGGCTCCCCACTTCGACATGCCGGACACGGGCATAGAATCAGTACGAAAACACAGAGGATGCAGCAAGGGACTGGCTGGACCCCGTGTAGAGGAAGCATGCTTTGAAAGATATAAAGATGTTATGTCATATTTCAACGTCGCGGCGGTGAAGTGGTGGTATCTATACACCGGAAAGGCATACAAGGTGGGAGGTTGCAAACGTGCAGGCCTTTGCACCGATTGCGCATTGGAGTGGCGTGTGATTTTCACAGTTCGTGGAAATTTCGCGGCCACCACGCCGCATTCCAGTTGGTGGACCTGGTGGCCCTCTCCGTCGGGGTCGAAGTCTCCTATGTAGAGCCCTCGTAGCCCCTATGGAATATGAGATAATAAATATAGTAAAAGTAGTCCACCGGTTGGCACACCGTGTGTAGCAGGTGTTCTGCTATTACACGCACGTCGGATGCCCCGCCGGTGCTGGTGTGGAGCACAAAGAAAAGACCGGGCTGTGGGAATTTCGGCACAACGGCCTCGAGCACTCAGGCGCCTCCGTGCCCTTCGCCCAGTACGAGGCCATGAGGATCATTCTCCCTCTGCTTCAGAAGGAGTTGATGCCTCTCAAGGCCATGGAGCATGTATCCGAGTGTGACTTGCGGGACGCAGGAGTTCCACATGGCTCGAGAGAGGAAGTGAATAGAGAGGAAGCATATAGAGAGGAATATAATATTAGAGAAGAATAGAGAGAAAGTGAATAGAGGGTTCGTCGTTTGAAGAAGACAGTCGTGCAAGAGCAACGTGGATTGTTGGAGCCCGCGAGCTTCGACGACTTGCAAGAGTGGGCGGATTCCCACATGATGCCTGAGGTTGCATACTGCATACCTCGATGAGGTGGAGTACACGCTGCTTGTTCTCCGTGGGAAAATCCATCGACAAGCTGTCGTTGTCGCGTTTTTCAGCCTTGACCTACTTCGGTTCCTTCGGAAGATGTCACTGTCGGGCTTACCGCTGCACTTGATGACGATGGCACCCACCATATCTGTTTGAGCAAGTGAGTGTTACGTTAATCACCCTTGGAACATCAACAAACAAGAAGTCCGATCCCCCCCCCCCCCCCTCCCCCCCTCCCCCCCCCCCTCCCCCCCCCCCCCCCAATCACAACCTCGTGAATTCGTTCGTGGCCACCGCGTTTAGTTTCGTTAAGTCGGAGAGTGCAACAACCTTCAATAACATATTCTACGGCTTAAAGAATAATTGCGCCGACGTCTTCGGTTTGTCCGTCGAGTCTCATGTGTTTATCGGCAACATGGGGAGCGGTGAGAGGGCAGCTCCAGATATTGCCTTCCCCAATGCAAAGGTACTGACACTTGTGCCCAAACTAGTTGTTGATTGGTGATTCTCGTTTGTGGCCGCGAGTAAACGGACCGATTTTCAGCTCCTACGTTTCTGTGCCCTTGATAGCTTGTCAGCTGCTACGTCCAATGGAAACACAGGTTCTTGTCCATTAATCAGACCGCACAGCGCGACGGGGTCGCTGAGAAGTTGCTGCCAGACAACCACAAACGGAACTCCGGGTACTGCACGGGAAGCATCGACGTTGTTCACGCATGCATGACTCTCAAGCAGGCGCAAGCCGTGGCGATTATGCTCCGGAGGAGTGACGCCGCCGCGGAGAGGCGCGTGCAGCCAGCTTCATGGAAGACGAGTACGGGCCTTTGTGACAAACTCCATTGGCACTGCACGCCTGGGGGCTGAGAGGGTGCCCTGCCCACACCAACCCGCATGAGAGTTGGCATAGATGGACAAAGGAGTACGAGAACTTCTTGAAAAGGCCTTCCTTGCATTTTTGGAGCATCAGGGGGATTCAGAAGTGGCAGCCCGTTGATGTGGTGGCGGCCCTTTGGCGTCAGTACTATTTTTAAGTTCTTAGGATTTTTTACGGTTTAGGGTCGACAATGATGCAGTGGCGGCCGGTTGGCGCCGACCAGGAGCGTGCGCAGGCCGCGGAAGCGACCGGGGCACATGCTGCAGTGACGGTCCGTTGGCACCGACCAACTGCGTGCGCATGCCGCAAAGGCGACCGGGGCACATTGTGCAGGGACGGCCTGGCGGCGCCGACCAGCTGCGTGCCCAGGCCGCGGAAGCGACTGCGGCATATGGTGTAGTGACGGCCAGTTGGTTCCGACAAGCTGCGTGCGTGGGCCGTGGAGGCGGCCAAGGAACATGGTGCCGTGGCGGCCTGATGGCGCCGACCAACTGCGTGTCCGGGGCTGCGAAGGCAATCGAAGCACAACGTGCAGCGGCGGCCTATTGGCACCGCTGGCTGACTGGTAAGGTCGCGGAGACAACCGGGAGGCACATGGTGCAGGGGCGGCGTGATGGCGCAGACCTGCGTGGGTGCCCGGAGGCGGAATGCAGTGGTGGCCGGTTGGCGCCGACCAGCTGTGCTCCTGGGGATGCGAGGGGCAGCTCGGTTGTGGCGAGGAGTAGCGCGTTGAAGCTGCAGGTCCCACTGCCTCAAAAAGTTCCTGCCCGGAAATGGCGGTCTTCTTCACCGGCGAGCCGAAAGCAGGCGGCAAGGGGGGCTCTTGTGTCGCAAGGCATGAAGGCACACCCCCCCCCCCTTCCCCGAATCAGTCGAACGGTTGTCCGTGTGGACACTGGTTGTCGGCGCGAAGAGCCGGCGCACGGTGCCCTCCGGACGACCGTCGACCGCCTCCTGGCCAGCGAGACATGTCCTCGAGCTTGGCGCGGGGCATCACTGCCGACGAGTGGCTTGTAAAACCAAAGACCTTGCATGTCACGAAGACACGAGCTCCGTCGCCGCGCGACTCCATGGTGGGTGCGCCGCGACAAAGGAAACGGGGATAGACAAGTGCCCTGGTGCTTTTAAGCACACGACGAAGCGACATGCGGGAGCAGCGTTACCCGGTATGGCTGCGTCAGGAACCGCACGCGGTGGTGCCGTACTGTAAGGATACCGCGCAAACCGCACCAGGCACTGGGTACCCACATGGATTGGGGATTTGTGTGGTACATATCCTTACACTCCCCCCCCTCCCCCCCATAGGATGGAGGACCTCCTCCAGCAACGTTTCGGCTTGGATTCGGTGGCGATCCGCATTGGCCGGGTCGTCCAACATTGCGGGATATCATATGGATATCATATTATATGTTTCTCCGCGGGATCGAACCCGGATCCGCGTGCGTAGAAGCACCAACTGTAAAACGCACCAGGCACTGGGTACCCACATGGATTGGGGATTTGTGTGGTACATATCCTTACACGTACGGGAGTACGATGTCGATGCAGCTCCTCGGGCGGACATGTTAGCAACGGGACCGCGCCTGCTAAGTACACGACGTGGGAAAGGAAACCCCAGCCTACCATCATACCATATTCATTACGAGGTGAGTCTGTGAGTCTGTGAGTCTGTCTGTCTGTCTGTCGCCGACTTTTTCTTTCGGAATGGTTTCGCATATATTATTACATAGGTCCTAAATGTATCCGTTGTTTGTAGCTTCCGTGATAATTCCGCTTAGGCCAAAATAGCCGTCGCGCATACCTATACATGTACTTGTTGCTTACTACCTGTACCGGTACGGTACGGGTATCGGTCGCCGGTCGCCCGGCCGCCGGTCGGGCCGGTCGTCGGCGTTCGTCAGGTCTACGGGGCGGGCATGGCGCAAAGCGCCGAGCCCGCCGCGTGGACCGGACCCAGACGCCGGACGCTGTCGTTCGTCCGTCGCCGGACGCCGGACGAGCGTCGCCCGTCCGCCTCGCCGCCTGTCCGTCGACGGACGCCGGGCCCCGGGTCGGCAGGTCGGCGGACGCGAGGCTGTACAATGTAGCGACTACTACGATTGATCCTTGCGGTTCTCTGGATTCCACACTCTGCAACGGGTCTACTTGTACCTGCTGATTACTACCTGTACGGGTACCGGTCGCCAGCCGCCTGGCCGCCCGGCCGCCGCCGGTCGGGCCGGTCGTCGGCGTTCGTCAGGTCTACGGGGCGGGCATGGCGCAAAGCGCCGAGCCCGCCGCGTGGACCGGACCCAGACGCCGGACGTTGTCGTTCGTCCGTCGCCGGACGCCGGACGAGCGTCGCCCGTCCGCCTCGCCGCCTGTCCGTCGACGGACGCCGGGCCCCGGGTCGGCAGGTCGGCGGACGCGAGGCTGTACAATGTAGCGACTACTGTACCTGCTGATTCCTACCTGTACCTGCTGATTGTACCTGCTGATTCCTACCTGTACGGGTACCGGTCGCCAGCCGCCCGGCCGCCGGTCGGGCCGGTCGTCGGCGTTCGTCAGGTCTACGGGGCGGGCATGGCGCAAAGCGCCGAGCCCGCCGCGTGGACCGGACCCAGACGCCGGACGCTGTCGTTCGTCCGTCGCCGGACGCCGGACGAGCGTCGCCCGTCCGCCTCGCCGCCTGTCCGTCGACGGACGCCGGGCCCCGGGTCGGCAGGTCGGCGGACGCGAGGCTGTACAATGTAGCGACTACTGTACCTGCTGATTCCTACCTGTACCTGCTGATTGTACCTGCTGATTCCTACCTGTACGGGTACCGGTCGCCAGCCGCCTGGCCGCCCGGCCGCCGCCGGTCGGGCCGGTCGTCGGCGTTCGTCAGGTCTACGGGGCGGGCATGGCGCAAAGCGCCGAGCCCGCCGCGTGGACCGGACCCAGACGCCGGACGCTGTCGTTCATCCGTCGCCGGACGCCGGACGAGCGTCGCCCGTCCGCCTTGCCGCCTGTCCGTCGACGGACGCCGGGCCCCGGGTCGGCGGACGCGGGGCTGTACAGTGTAGCTACTACTACGATTGATCCTTGCGGCTCTCTGGATTCCACACTCTGCAACTACGGGTCTACTTGTATTAATTACGAGGTGATGAGTCTGTCTGTCCATTTGTTTGTCTGTCTGTCTGTCTGTCCGTCGCCGACTTTCAGAACAGTTTCGAATATACTATTTCATAGATTGAAAATATATCCGTTGTAGATTCCACCATAATTCCACGCATGCCAAAATAGCCGTCGCGCTTACCTGCTGACTACCTGTACCTGGACCGGCCGCCGCCCGTCGCGCCGGTCGTCGGCGTTCGTCATGCATGTCTACTACGGGCCGGGCATGGCGCAAAGCGCTGAACCCACCGCGTGGACCGGACCCAGACGCCGGACGCCGTCGTTCGTCCGTCGCCGGACGCCGGACGAGCGTCGCCCGTCCGCCTCGCCGCCCGTCCGTCGACGGACGCCGGGCCCCGGGTCGGCGGGTCGGCGGACGCGGGCATGTACAGTGTAGCGACTACTACGATTGATCCTTGCGGCTCTCTGGATTCCACACTCATGCAAAGGGTATGTTTGTACTACTATGATTACATGTGGTACCTGCAACATTTAAGAAATCCATACAGAAATCCAGAAGGAAATCCAGCTACGGGCCACCAGAGGCGGGAACCGCCATGTCAGCCACCGACTAGGCATCGCCACCTGCCAGACGCCACTCCACACAGAAGGGACGGTCTCATCTCCAGCACACAATCTCACTCCAACAGCGGCACTATGCCGACCGAATGTGAAGTGGGGGCGTCGACATGACAGGACGGAATAGGGTGCTCAACGAACATCAAACGAGCAGAAGTTGATCGAACCATCAACGACATAAGACGCCAGTGTCCAGCTCGCACTGCTCCTCCGCGGCAGTGGCAGCACGGGCGGGGCCAAGACTACAAAGGTGCCACCCATGCACGATCCCCGCCCCCATCCCCAGCCGGAGGTGGAGGCGGACGGAGGGCTTGCGATTTAGGGCCGAGGACGGTCGTCGGGTCCACCCATGTAGCGGTTGGGTGGTGGGTTCCCATAGTAAATGTAGGGGTACTGCCACTCCTTAATGTAGGGGTAAACTAGTACTAGTAGTAAACATAGCGACTAATACCATACTGTACGACTGCTACCCGTACGGGTAGTCGATACGGGTGGGTACTCATCTGCGCTGCTGCTGCTGCTGCTGTGGTTGCTGTAATACATAATTCGTTCTTGCTAAATGTCTTAAAATGAATCTGTTTATACAGCTAATAACACAGGCACGTGACACCCCGCGTTTGCCAGTGGACTCGGTATCAGTACCCGCAGTGGTACCCGCGGTGGTACGGGTACCTGCAGTCGCGCCGATAATATACATGGGCCATCAACTACGTCGTGGACTCGTGGTAGGTTGCCTAGTACGAGAGTATAGTACTATCGGCAGGTGCATGCATAACATTATATCGCGTCGTACGCGTACGTACCACTCCTCGTACGAAACTCAACACAATGATCGGAGCCGCTCATCGCGGCTCTCGTCATGTTGGCAGGGCAGGACGGCAGGTTCATCAGGTTCGGGGCGCTCGTTATTCGAGCTGGACGATGCTTCCTGCCGCTGCTGCTCGGCTGCGCAGCTACGCATTCCCATCTACTTACCAACCCGCAGACGAACCGCATAACTCTCCCCGACAACCCTCCACCCTCACCTCAAAACGGAGCTGAGTTTCTGCTAGAATCCACTAGCGACGTTGCTTGACGGCCCGTTTGGCCTCTCCCCGCGACTTCCATCCGTATCGTACCGGCTTTTACTTTGTTCAGCAAGGCGCGCCTCCCCCTATTCAAAACCGCAAAACCCGACCCCAATCACGCCGTTCACCCCTACCCTCTCCGGAAGCCAACAACCCTCGCGATGGTTTGCCTCTGCACCACCAGCGGCCGCGCCGCCCTGTCCACCAGCGCCACCGCCGCCCGGTCCCCGTCCCGCGTCCAGGCGGCTCGGCTCGCTGCCCGCGGCCAGCCACCCGCCATCCGCTCCCCCCGCGCCCGGCCTGCCGTCGCCGTGCGGGTTGCGAACCTTCCGCGTTCCGCCGCCGGCTCCACAGTCGACCCCTTCTCCAGCGACTGCCCTGAGCGGGACGACGTCTCCGCCTTCCAGACTGTGGCCATGGACTACTTCGCGCAAGTGGGTAGCGCGGAGCCGAGCTTGTCGCACGTAATGGAGGCGGACTGTACGATGACCGACCGAGTTCTCGGCTGGTGTTTCCCGGGCCGGGAGGCCGTCGAGCAGCACTTCCGGGACTTCCACTCGAAATACACCGAGCACGAGTTCTGCCATCTTGACGTGCTCACCAACCTGAAGGAGCGCACGGTCTGCGCGCACTGGGCGTTGACTGTGGTGCCGCGCGTGGAGGGCGACCCTTGCCTCAGCACCAAAACCGCTCAGATCACAGGCGTCCACATCTTCCGCCTCAACTCCGACAAGATCGCGGGCATTACCACCTACCGCACCCAGTGCAACTCGGACGCGCTGTTCCAGTACGACTGAGCCGAGGTGTGAAGGATGGCGCGCGCCCCGCCTCTGCCCGTTGTATACTCTCGCCGTCCGTTCAACGTAAGTTAAACTATCTAAATCCCAGAAAAAAAGAACTAGAACAAGAACACCGTAGTCCTGCTTTAGGTTTGCGGGATGCCATTCTCGTCTCCCAGGTCGCGTGTCGATAGGCAGATATCACAGCACCACGACTGGACCCGGGCACGCTGGGCGGCGCGAGGCGGCCTTGCGGTCACATGCCACCGTTGGGACCCTTCGATTTGTAACAATATGCCACACTCGTGTAATTCGCAACGTGGCCAACTGTACTTCATCGCTGCCCGTCTTGCCACGCGGGTGCTTTCACGTGCCAGCGATCTCCAGGGTGCCTTACCGAGTCGCGGCGTTGGGCTTGCCATGACCCTCGGACACAATGGCACCAAGTCTTCATTTCAACATTTGCATACCGGTGACATGTAGTATCCGTGTTAGTTATAAATAAATCACAATGAGCTGAGAATATCGCCCAGTAGTAGGCGCAGGGGGTTGGTTACTGCTCCTCTGGGCCGTCTTGTTTCAGGAGATCCACCTGCCCCAGCCAGCCCCACAAGTCTGCCGCCTCAACAAGCAGCACGCCGGGGTTGTCTGCCGGGACATCGTACGCGAGCGGGACGCCCATCCCCTCGTCGAGGAGGCTCCGCACCATGGGCTTGATGCGAGGGCCACCCGGCTTGCTGTGCAGCCCTCGCCCTGCCGCACCCCCAGAAAGCCAGGGAAAGTCCGGGGGGCACGTGCCAAAAGTCAGGCATCAACCCCCACAAAGGGCAGTTAGACACTACCCTGCCACTCCCCATTCGCACCTGTGATGATTTGGCAGGTGGCGGCGTCGACTAGCTGCCCCGTCTCGTGGTAGAACTTGAGCCGCAGCATCCATGCTCGCAGCGCCACCTCCGCGCACGCCAGCGTCAGCCCGTGCAGGTCCACGGTGGCGGAGTCTTTGCGCAGGCAGTGGCAGCGGGTGAACATGTGAGTGAGCACGGGTGCGCGCCCCCCCCCCCACCAGGTTGATGGGGCACGCTGAAGTGCCGTGAGAGGTGTTCGCTGTTCAGTGTTTAGGCTAGCAATCTTTGCCACTAGACCAGACTTCGGCCGGCATTCAGTCACCGTGCGCAAATGTGAACGCGGCGTGCAGACCATATTGAAAGTCTGGTATCCACTGGACCTCGCGCCGGGAATGCAGGGCGGGGGCCTTCTCCAACAAAGCGCAGGCATATTCACACTGAAACTGAGGACGGTCCGCATTCCTGCCTCAAGTGACCTGGTCTGCAGGCCCTGCCGCGCATGCAGCCATGGTGCATGCCCATGTCCCGGGAGTCATGATCCCAAGGGGCGTTGGGGTGGCCCACCTTCCGGGTGGAACTCCGGGCAGTAGTTCCGGAACGGGGCACCCAGCGTGCGTGCGGCTTCCTCGTACAGCCGGATGGCGGGGCCCCAGTGGCGTGCGCGCCCCACGGCGTCGATCACGCACGCGTAGGTGGCCGCGTCCGGCTGGACATTGGTGCGGGTCATCATGTAGCGGAACACCTGCCGGGCGCCACATGTGTCCATACCTCAAAAGGGCAGCCGGGGGATTGACAAGGCCGTCGGGGGCCATCCCACACAACTGCAGTCGATCGGGTTCCTGGGTTGCAAGAGTATTGATTTGGCTTTGCACTGTCGAGTCAGAGATTCCGAGCCTTTTTTCCGGTGTACTCCGATATGTGTGCTGACTCACCGTATAAGCCTCCATCTGAGCTTGCATGCAAGCTATAAGAACATTTATATTAGTTCGCTATAGTTTCGTTTGTGGTATTTGATCTCTGGCATGCAGGGCGGGCCCTTTTTCGCAGTGCTCGTACTCCGGTGCCGGCACGCGTACTCTGGCATATTTCGAAACAAGACTACCTATTCCTTCTCTGTGAAGGGTCAAGACAACAGATATACCGCAAACCTACCGTGTGGTTACCGGTGACTCAAAAGTAATCGAGTTGAAAAACACAACTGAAAGCAGGGGGTCCGAAGTGGCCGCCCTGCCGGTGCCCTGTCATCTCGGTGCCACGTGGTGTACCTGCAAGGCTTGCTGCCACTGGCCGGCCACGCTGCAGGTAGCCAGCAGCGCGTTGAACACCCGGAGGTTGGGCGGGATGCCGGCCGCCTGCAGGTCGCGGAACAGCTGCAGCGCAACCTGCCAGTCGCCGCCTGCCTGGTGGCAGGTGGAGATGAGGGTGCAGTAGGTGATGGCGTCCGGCGCCAGTCCGGCGACCTGCATCCGGCAACAGACAGGGTGCGCAACATCATTGAGGTAGAGTCGCATGCTCGGCGGGCGACCGCCACCAACCCCAGCACAAGGGTTATACATCTAGGGCGTCTGGTCTCATCATCATCATCAGCAGCTTCAAGTGCCACTTTGACTTCCTCTCTCTTTGACTTACTACCCCGGGTCAAGATAGCGATATCTGTCTTCTGCGCGTATCAACTTTCAACTGAATCCGAATCCACTGGATATCATTCCGCCACTCTTATGTCAGTTCATTCATTTTCACCGTCACAGCGCCGACATCATTGTAACTTGTCGTTTATTACTGGCGTAGTGGCCGCGCTGCAAGATCAGCATGATCGCCCCGTGTGTCTGCAATCTGTCCAACCAGTGTATTGAGGTCGGACATCGAAGTTGAATGTGACATGCGCTCGGTGGCGGTGCACAGATCACAGCACGTTGAGATTTACGAACAGCGTGGATGTAGCGTCAAAACACAGGTACAAAGACGTGCGCCTTGCCATATATTCAAGTACATTTCACTGGAAACTGCAGCATGGGCTGGTGAGTGAGAGGGGGAGCGGGGCGGACCTGCATCTCGTCCCGCAGCTCCAGCGCCGCCTGCAGGTTGCCCACTGCCTGCGCCGCCTTGAGCAGAGCGTTGTACGTCTGCACGCTGGGCGTGAGCCCCAGGCGCACCATGCGCTCCTGCAGCGGGGGGCAAGGCAGCTGCGCCTCAGGCCCGGGCATCTACGGCCTCAGCCAAAACCCCAAACAAGGATAGACGCAACAGGTGCAACCCATGCCGAGGCTTTCTGCGGCTTTCCGGCTTGCTTTGCTCAAAAACAGTTTGCGACAGCAAAATGCGGCGTGTCGAACCCTACATAGCAGGGACAACTCGAAAACCATATAGCCTTAATACCAGTAAAACCTTAACGCCGGTGTCTGTGTTTTGGTATTACGCAAGGGGACTGAGGGCGCTCGGGCTGCGAGGCGCGGGACCTTCAGCTCGAGGGCCTTGTCAAACTGGCCCGCCTTGCCGCACGCGCTGATGAGCGTGACGAGCGTGACAGCGTCCGGCTTGACACGCACCACCTCCATGTCCTCAAACAGCTGCACCGCGTCCCGCCAGAGCCCGTCGCGCTCGCAGCGCGAGATGAGGTAGCCATACGTGACGGCGGAGGGGTCCATCGCCTTGTCCGCCATCCACTCATTCACGCGCACTGTAGCCCGGAGCGCCTCCCACTTGCCCTGCCGCTGGTACAACGAGACGAGGGAGTCGTAGGGCAGCAGTCCGGAGGACACCCCCTGCGCATTCATCTCCTCCAGCAGCGCCAGACCGCGCTCCAGTTCGCCCGCGTTGCAAAGCGCCGCAATCATGGCGTTGTACGCGATCGTGTCCGGCTCCAGCGTTTCGTCCTCACGTAGCCACTGCCACACCTGCGTGCCACGCCGAGGGGCAGCGAGAGAGGGAGTGGGGAATCGCCGGCGGGGCAGGGGAGAGTAATGTCATCTTTCTATCATTATTCCAATTTGGAACCTAACTTTAAATGTCAATGATAATAGTGCCTTTTACAAAAAATACATAAAGTGATTTTAAATTAATTCTTATGAATTTGAAATAGAACAAGTGTATTGTATGAAAGAAGGGAAACTGCCCGCGCCGCGAAATTCCGCGGGGGGGTGTATTGTTCCTCGAGGGCTGCGAGGGTGCCTGGGAGAGCACGCCGCACCCGCTCGGCACCGTCCAGGTCCTTTACGCTGGAGCAACAGGTGATGAGCGCGCTGTATGTGACCAGGTCGGGAGTGATGCCGCGGCCCTGCGAGCAGCGGCAGCATGAAATCCAGCACTGAGTGAGTGGGCCGCGCGCCGGGTGTGTGTTTGTGCGTGTGTTTGCCAGGGGGGGGGGGGGGGGGGGGGGCGGGCTGGGGACATGGTGAGTGGGGAGGAGGGGAACAGTACAAGGCAGGACGCGGCGGCAGGAATCGTGCAGTTATTGCTTCAATTCAACTGACAATGCTTGAATAAACGATAATGAGCGAGGCAATTGCTCAATTCGTAAAATGACAACATAGCCAAACATTCAATCGGACATCGCCTTTTCCTCGCTGTTCACATGCTTTGTGATAATGACTGTAACGAAGTGTACGTTTACGCTCCTAGTTCATCTTTCGATAAAAAAGACACGGACACTTTCCAACAGTCTTGAAAAGTGGGGTGGCTAGGGAGGGAGGAAAGGGGAGGGGAGGGGGGTGCCTTCATGGCGAGAAAGGCCTTGAAAGCCTGCGGCGGCGCTTTATTGACTGCGCAGGCAGAGATGACCCGATTGAACGTTGACACGTCCGGGGGCACGCCGTGCTCCTCCATCAGGCTCAGCACCTGTTTGGATGGTTGGGGAGCGGGGGGGGGGGGGGGGGGGGGCACCGCAGCCACGTAAGTGGGCGGCCAAGCGCGGTGACGGGTCCAGAGGGGACGGGAAGCACGGGTACGGTGGTGGCGGGGCGTCCCACCTTCATAACGTGCTCCAGCTGCCCCGACTCGCCCGCTCCCATGATGAGGCGGTGGTACACGTACGCGTCCTGCGCGCAGCCAAAGAAGCCCCCCATTCAGCGGCAGATGCCCACGCCATCCAGCAGCTCACCAGCACCACACAGGCATGGAGATATACGGGCACTTGAATTAATCAGATGAATTTTAGGTGAGTCGGCAACCGCAGATGCATGCATATATATACCACACATGTTACAGTACAACATATGCAGGAGAACACATGTATACTTATACTGTTATGTAACAAGTATACTTCTACCATACCATACACATCATGCCGTACTGTAATTGTGCAACTACATGGGTTTGTGTGTGTGTGTGTGTGTGTGTGTGTGTGTGTGTGTGCGTCAAGAGAGAAGCGAGAAGAGAAGGAAGCCCGGACACCCCCGCGCACGCACATCATAAACGCAATTGCAAACGCACATTTATATGTATATGCGTTGGCATGCGCATGCAGCTCCCCATCCAGAGAGTCGAATGCGTGGGGGCGCGGGGGCGGGCGGGGGGGGGGGGGGGGGTCGGGGGGGCACCCGGTAGTCACTGTGTGCCTGGCGCATGTTGCGCATCTCCTGCATCGCCATGCCCCACTTGCCCGCGGCGGACAGGCACAGCAGCAAGTCCCCGTACGTGTACACAGACAGCGCCAGCCCGTCTGCGCGCATGCACTTTACCACCTCGCAGCAGCGCCGCCACTGCCGGTTCCGCGTCAGCAGCGCCGCGAGGCGGGAGTACACGCCCTCATCCGACCGCCACGCCATCCTCCTGCCATGCCACCAAAAGTAATCCCACCACGGTAAACCCACGGCGCCATGGATCCAGCAAGCCGCTGCGCTATGACTGCATGTAAGAGCAACCATACATGAAACTTGTCTATACAATGCATATACACATACATATATACACATGAATGTGGCATGGGGCGGCGCGGCAAGGAGGCACCTTCATCCAGCCATACACACGCAGGCAGCCATCCAGATCGCCGGCACTGTGGCAGAGGATGAGCATCTTGGCATAGCAGACGGCGGCCGTCACGGGCACTTGCTGCTGGGGAGGCGGCGCGTCCAGCCTCTCTTGCAGGCCTCCTGCCCGGCGGACGCTCTGCATATGTAAGCCCAGAGCACTGGCGTTAGCAGAGCGCGCCAGAGGGGCACTCGCGCAGAGCACACAGGGAACCGGCACGGCGCACGTGGGGGGGGGGGGGGAGGAAAAGAGAGGTGCCTGAAAGATGCGCAGCGCCTGGGTGTGTGTGTCGTTCTGCTGGCAAAAGTTCAGCAGCTTGAAGAGTACCCGTGGGTCGATGCCCACGCCGGCCTCCGGCATGCTGAGCATAACCTGCAGCAGCGACAACGGCATTGGCGTGAGGGGCAAGATCGGCCCCTGTGGGGGCGGCCATTGGCAGAGAGGCGTTTGCGTGTGTGTGTGGAGGGGAGGGGGGGGGGGGGGGGGGAGAGACATACCTGCGCCGCGTGCTGCAGATCGCCCGCCTTGAGCAGCCCGGTGATCATAATGCTGTAGACCTGGACATCCTTTTCGGCTGATGTGCGGCGAGGCTGTCATCCACTCAAGCACCTCGGCCCCCGTGTCCCAATCCTGAGCGCGCTGGTGAGGCACGCAGATGAAACAGAGAGGGATCGGGAGGGGGAGGGGGCGGGCGCCCATGGGGGTTAAGCAAGTCACCGTGATCAGACTTTGGGTTCCGCTTCGCAACGTGGGGTTGCTTTCGACACCTCGTAAAGAAAGGAAGACTTGATTTATGTGAAAATCTATCGTAGAATATCGCAAACATGTCACGGAATTCCCCGCTAGATAGTGCAGAAAGAACTTATTAATTTCGGAACTTGCGAACCCAATGGAATGTGCAGAGACTTCAAATTGGCAGTGCAGACTGGGCCACAGAGCCAGGGCAGCGGGCAGCACTGCAGATGGCACACAGGAACGCGCTGTAGGCTGAGAGGGCCCCACCGTGGCGGCGGTCATCAGAAACCTGTACGTGTGTATGTCCTCCGCGACGCCCTGGCGCTTCATGCTCCGATACGCCTGCACCCCGCGGAATAACCGGCACACGCCCAGCCGTGTTTCAACCCCCAGCGGCGCGCTGATGTCAGAGTGAGACTGCAGGGCACAAGAGGGGAGGGCAGCCTGTGTGCCGGCATAGGCTCCCACCTGCAGCGCCGCCGCGAGGTCGCCTGCGCTGACATGCGCCAGGATGAGGCCGTTGTGGCACGACACGTCCGCCGCAAGGCCCGGAGTGTCCTGCATCTTGCGGAACAGCCGCGTGGCACTCTCCACATCCGCCGCCTGGCAGCCGTCGGCGGGCACAGGCAGGCAGCGGCAACAGTTTACCCATCAGAGTGTCTGAGTGATGAAGGGAAGCGGAGGAGGGCGCCGTGAGGGCGGGCTCTTTGGCACGGCGCACTCTACACCCGCTCAAGCAGTACGCGCACACGGTACAAATGACTATTCCCCTGATCAGCTTGCTGATGGGGCATGGCCTGCGTGCGCGCCGTTTGGAGGGTCAGCGCATGCCCACCAGTGAATGAGCCACGAGCGAACTGTAACCACAAGGAACATCTGGCGATATGTGGTGGGGGGAGGGGGGACAAGAACCTAATCGCAGGCTTGTTGCCGCACGGCACACTTAAGGGTCCGTGCCCATCTGGTCAAAGCCAGACTTGCAATGTGTGTTGTCTTGCATATATACAATGGATATTTCTACATATCACATGATTTGTGGCTGCGTGCCACCTAGCTCCAATTTGGGTGTTTTGGGGGGCCTTGCTGGTCTTTGCCATGCCCAGGCACAAGTAATATGGAGCTGGGCTGAAACGCCATGACCATTCATGGTGGCATGCGCAATAATACCACTAGCGCAAGTCGCACTGTGTAAATATGTGGGCCCAGCGCACACAGCGTATTGCCTCCGCAGAGTCGGCAGAGCCGCCATGGGACGCAGGGGGTGTGTCTGTGGCCAGGGTGTTCTGGGCTGTGCACGCAGTCGGTCGCATGAGCGGGCCGGCAGCACCCACCCGCGCGCAGGCGCCGATGGCCGCCGAGTAGTGCGCGCCGGTGGGGCTGCAGCCAGGGAGCGCCGCCACCCGCATGACCTTGAGCGCCACGCCCGGGTCCGCGCGGCTCTGCGCCGTCCGCAGCAGGCTGAGCAGCACTTCCCAGCTGCGGGTCTCGTAGCTGCGGCCTGCAGGCGGCGTGCTGGGCGGTGAGCAGCTGGCGTGCGGAGGCATTAAGGCGGCAAGCAGGTAGAGGCGAGCTTGGTTGTTAAGAACAACCCTGAGGTACTTCATTTAATTTTATCCAACCCCCACTACTCACGTGAGTAAACGGAGTTTGTAACTATCCCAGGTTACGCAGAGCTCCGCTTAAGGAGGCGACTCCATAAGCTCGGTTCAGCTTCAGTTAACCAACCATGTTCACAGGCGTTATGACCAGGAAACACACCAACAACTTAGGGAATCATTCCACTACGCAAATCGCCATTTCAGTGTTGGAGCCAGCCTGCTTGAGAGTGAAATGGGACTCTGAAGATACGTTGCTAAGCAGAACTAGAGTATGTGCAATTAAGTTTTGCCCGTTATAAATGGGGTTGCGCACTACCCTGGACCTGGCCCAGGCACAGTGTAGGAGGAGGGAGGGGGTGGAGGGTGGCTACCGCTGCCATCCAGCACGCTCCACACCGCAAATGCCACTTCCGCGCCGCCGCGCTGGCCCAGGCCCTCCAGCAGCTGCTGCAGCCCCTTTGCGGTCAGCTCCTGCGAGCGCACCCTCCCATGGCAGGCAAGCCGGGGGCGCCGCTCTCAGCGTGCGGTGCCTCACGTTTGGCTGCGGAGGGAGGGGAGCACCTGCATGCGGGGCGCGCACCGGCGGGCGGAGCACGTCGTCGGGGATGAACAGGAAGGGGTCGGGGGGCGCGGGGATGATGGCAAGCAGGTCCGACAGCAGGTCCTCCGACAGCTGCAGCCCCGCGTCGTCCTCCTCCTGCTCCAGCAAGCGCTCCATCACCGCGTCCGCCAATCCCTGCGGCGGCGACCGCAGAGCCGCCGTCAGCGGGCCCGCCCAACTGCCGGCCCAACCACTGGCAGGGTACTGGGCGCAGCCGGCAGGCGCACCGGGATGTCCAGGTGCTCCGTGGCCGCGTCCTTCCTGCAGCAGGCGGCGCAGCCAGGCAGCGGCGGAATGAACAGGGGCAAGCTTGCTCACCCGGCGGCCTGCGGGGGTGGTGGGCTGGCGGTTGTGATGCCCCCGTGCCAGCCTGGCAGCACGCACCTGGGCTTCTTCCGGGGCTGCTTGGGGGGGCTCCTGCGCTCCGGGGCTTGTGGCTTCCTGCGCCAGCCGCCGCTGCCCTTACTTGACCCCGCCCCAGGCCCCGACAGCGGTATCCTGACCCCCAAGCGCCATATTCATCCAACAGCATTCTCAATATTTTGTATGTTCGTTCCTAACTGTTAGTATGTGATAGCTGCATAATCATCGGCAGCTACCGAGAGTGCCTCGTTCGTTCCAACGCAAGCAACCTCTTCCCATCCTCAAGTTCATCATGTACCTGGGCCTGGAGGTGGAGGGCAGCGTGTCCGAGGAATCCAGGCTGCTGGCGTCGCCCTCCGGCAGGCTGCAGCTGGCCGAGCCGCTGCGCGCGCCACCGCTTCCGCCGTGGCGCTTCCCGATCAGCGGGTGCCGGTGTGGGGCGCGCCAGCTGCCGGCTTGCGTATCCAGATGGCCGCACGACTGGGGCGCGCACTTGCTGGGGCCCGGGGCCTGGATGTGCAGCGCTGTGGAGGCGATAGCCGTCCGCTGTCAGCTGCCAGCCCGTGGTCGTTGAGGCGGGGAGGGCAGGGGCTGCGACTGTATACAGTTTTTTTGAATTCGCACATTTCAAATCCGAGTTTTTTTTGGGGGGAGGGGAAGGGGTGTGTGTGTGTTGGGGGAGGGGGGGGGGGGTACCTCTCATCCTGTTCGTCGGGCTTTGCTGTGTTACCGACGATTGCACCGTGGCCCTGGAGGAAGGTCCTGGAAATTACGTTCCACCGCGCATGCCCAAAGAATGGACTCAACCCCCCTCCCCCGCCTCGAGCTCTAGAGGTCCGCTTGGCTGCGATTGCGGGCGCTACTCCCCCGGCGGGCCGTTGCTAGCGCTGTCCATACCCGTCCGCGCAGCAAGTGGCGCGCCAGTGCAGCAAGTGCTGTCGGCCGCCTGGTGCTGGGCGCCTCTCGGCGTTCAAGGACCTCGGCCAGACGAGGAGGCGCAAACACGGGTGCGGGCGCTTCGCTGGTGCCCAGCCCGTTGTTGATGGGTGTGATTTCAGGAATAAAAGCGTCTAGAGAAAGCACAGCCCGTTGTCATTTATTATTACATAAGGGCTTTCACAGCCCGTTGTCTCCAGCAGCTATACCAGCGAGTCAAGGCTGTGGTGGTGAGCGTCTCCTCCTCCCTGATACGCTCTGCTTATTTTGCTGCTGTCGCGTTATCTTCAGAGCCCGAACGGCGCCAGCTAGGCGCTGCGCTGGCAGCACGCGCTCGGATATGCCCGTGTAACATACCGTATGTACGTATAAACAGCGCGGCGCGCGGCGCGAGGGAGTATTATCGCGACTGTATAGCGTCGATATTGCGACAACTATTTAGCTATCCTGCTAACGCCCCGCACCGCACCATGGGACTACAGTAAAAACCAGGGTTGGGCTGCAGTCCACTTTCCAGTACTGCAGGCTGCAGTGCAGTACTTCAGGCTGCATGCAGGCTGCATTAGTGCAGGCTGCAGGCAGGCTGTAGTGCAGGCTGCAGTGCGGGCTGCAGTCAACATGTTGTAGTACTGCAGGCTGCAGTGCAAGCTGCAGTCAACATGCTGCAGTACTGCAGGCTGCAGTGGAGACTGCAGTAGCGCTGAAACTGTTGATGAGAAGGGCGGAACAGAGAAGGGCATATATGTGGGGCACTTTGGGTAATTGCACTGCAACCCCTTTTCGGGAAGTACTGCAGGCTCCAGTGCATTAGCTTAACTGCAGGCTGCAGTTTCTGCAGTCTGCAGTGCAGTAGATAATGCAGCCCAACCCTGGTAAAAAACGATACCCTGTAGCATCTTGTCGATCCAACATATCTCACCCGCACGGCGGACGTGCCAGATGGCCCCCTTCCGGTATGTTACCGTCAACTCACCCCTCCGGGTGTGTTAGGGTTCACAAAACCTAATAGGGTTTCCGTTCGCCCTCTACTCGGCGTAGTCTGCAGACCCTAACATGGACATATCGGCCGGATGTTGGTCGAAAATCGACCGCACCAAATCAGAGAAGCGCTATACTCGCCATATAAGGCGCTCGTCGGCGGGCCGGAATCCGATGTTGAATGTCCATAATATGGCCAGAATGTCCGACTCAATCCAACCTTTGGGGCACCCCACAGGCGGCTCGCCATGCAGTGGTGGCGGTGGAGCCTGTCGACGGGTGTCGACAACGCTGATATTTGCTCGACATAGTCGGCCGACATTTTGAGTGACGAAACGTCAGGAGGACGTAAACACGAAGCGACCCATCTAGGGGGCTATTTATTGTTGCTAGCACGCGCCACAAACCCACGCCTAACCGCCCTCGAGGTCGGAACTAATGCGTTGTAGTAGTCTTCGTTACTAGTCGCTCGACGCATTGCGCCATCCAATAATAATTAGAGTAGTCAGGAGCACATATAGATAAACGCCGGAGGAAACGTAGTGCGCCGATAAAGTGCAGCCCGTGCATGAGGGCGTGATGGGGGCCATGAGTGGGCGTTGGGCGTACGTAGTCTTCAGAACTACTACACGTTCGGTAGCCCACATAGCTGGCACTAGCTGGCCGCAGTCGCATACAATCGTGTGGCAAGGGGTCGATAACATAGCGTGTGGGATCGTGACATGCTTGGGCGGTCATAACATCGACCCGCCGCCACCGCGGCGCGTGCAAAGCGTGACCGCACGGCAATACCCGCCCACCGCCAACTTTTTGAGAATATACTATAAAATCGCTACGGGTAGTAGTTGCATTCCGTCGTCCTTGGGCTCCTGAAACCCTTGGATCGAGCCATGGTACAACCTTACTTGTTACCGCCAGCAATGAAAAAGGTCGCGCATGCTGATGTAAACGGTCAAGGGCCGAAATTGGCAGAAAGGTTTAGTGAAATCGTGGAGGGAAAACGGTGTTTGGGCGGGGCGTTGTGCGTAACACATCAAAATTGAAAGATGGCATGCTCAACTATTACGGCTGCTTTTATGTCTACTCGTGCTGCGCACAAACGGGAACAAAGGGTGAACAAGTAACCCGTAGCACTTTGCAGCGCATATAGCCGGAAATGCGGTTAGGAAAGGAGGAAACTCCATAAACTAGTTTAGATCATTTCAAGTTGAATCTTGTTTTGCTAGTGAAGAGCGAACGGACAGAGCGGCCGATTGACGAAGCAGTTGTAGCGCCATGTCACGAAGGGGGCGCCGAGAGGGCCACTATTGCGGAGTCTTGTTTAACTTGGAAGTGGCGAAGGGGCGCGATGTGGGCGAAGAACCACGCGCCAGGTGAAGGCAGGACGTTTGGGTCGATGTAGTCCAGACAAGACGTAGGAGTTATGTTAGTGGCCCATCCGATTTGATGGCGGATATGAGAGAGCGGGGCTCCAACGGCGTAAGCAACAGAGGCTGCACCTTTGCGAACGCGTTGAGAGGTCCAAGAAGTGCCGGCGGGAGGGGCAGTACCGACGAGACGAACGGCCGTAGAGAGCTAGTCCGACATTGTAGCGGCACTTAATGACTTGGACTGGTCACTCGGGGTGGCCGCCTAGAATTTAGTCTCGGGCAAGGCAGCATGGGCAGTGGCTCGGACTGGATGTTGTCGATGAAGTGGTGCATGAGTCGTGCAACACGGGGGTGTTCCGACACGGGAAGTAGTAGCACGCCCGGGACGTCGGGGTTGCGCGCCTGCGCCGGCCGGCACAACCCTTCTGACTGGTCACGGTGCACCTGCATGGTGACGTTGTAGGAGTCGACATGCACGTCCCGCACAGACTCGGCATGACACGCCATTAAGTCCCCTAGAAAAATCATTAGGTTAATTAACCGCAGCCATGAGGGCTCAGAAGTCATACCGGTACTTGGGGGGAAGAGCATATATACACAATCAACTCGGCTAGCTCGGCGAAAGAGCGAGCGACATCGGCGGGCAAAGGGACTCGCAAAGCAACAACATCAATGCGGCGTTGTCTTTATTTGTAGCATGCCGCGAAGCGTGGCGGTGGGGTGCAGGCTGTCTTTAGGGATGGTGTCGATGTTGTGCAGCTCGAAGAACGTGGTGATTGCTGTCATGTAGGGCTGCAACGACTTAGCCCCAATGTGGCCCCGCTCACCAATCCAAGCGGCGGACCGAACGACAATGGCAGTATACAGCCGCTTCCATCGGGCTGATATTCTCGGAGTCGTGGCAATTCTCCGCGAAGTGAGACAACTTGCCGGCGTAGCTCCTAAGCGTTTGGGCGCTCAGGGAGCTGGAGAGGAGGTCGAGGGCGCGCTGCCCCAGCTCGTCCGAGCCGAACGCTTCATGTAGACGGGCCCGAAGTGAAGTCGTCCATGGGGCAAAAGCTCCGGGCTCGTCAATGACGTACGTGCGACGTTCGACCGACGGCGGAGTAACATGAGGCCGGCCCATTCCGGCAAAGTAATCGGCTGCGGCGGTTACATGGCCGGCAGTTTACGGTAAGGGTTGGAAGAGTTAGTCCGGGCACCAGTAAGGGTTTGCGGGGCAATGTTCAAGTAGGCGGGCCGCCCCACGCGCTTGTCGCGCTCGTGGCGCTTGTCTCGCGCGTAACGTACACGAGCCAATGTGGTCGTTGCGAGCCAGTTTTTACCCAATCATAGAGTAACAACCGGCGGGCACAATGATGAAATGGTACGGGAGACGGCTTGATGAACCGCCATGTGCGGGCGTGCGGATGGTTGAGCCGCACTCGGTTGTGACTGTAAGAAGCGCCGCACCGAGGAAGGTCTAAATAATGTCTGCAGGGTAGCAAGGTCCGGTCCGGACACGGGGCGCTCATCCCGCCGCTGAGCTGCCATGGTACGCTAGGCGGCGGTCACCGATAGGTAGTGACCTCACAAAGCGCCAATAATATCTCCGACGGAAGGCACCCGCCGCCCACGCCGTCATTCGTGCTTACCTTCGCGACCACGCCCTCGATCGCCACCCCGTCCACGTCCATGCCCGCGACTTGCGACCGTCGCCGTCACCCGAGCAATGGCGGCAGCTTTCGCGCTTCAGGCAACCGTCGCCTCGAAAACCCGACGCTTGTAGTCACGCATCAGGTCGCCGAAGACAACATAACCCAAGAGCTCTGCTGCAGGATAGAAATAATGCTGAGTCCGCAGTACGTCCAAAACCCCTTGATCACCGTGCGGACGCATGATATCGTTTAATTTCCGATGGGAGGCTAGACAAAACGAAGCGCCTTGTTATCGATGGCCTCGGCGTGGTTCCGGGCGCGCGCGAGGTAGGGGGTGCAGTATTAATTAGCAATGGGGACGTAGGGAAGCAGCTCGTCGCTCGAAAGCCACGAAGATAGGAGTTGTGTGAGCTTCAAAAGACGTCATTCAAATGTACTCCTTCTGGGCCGGCAAACACAATTTATCATGCTTGAGGTAGTCGTTCGTCATGTCGGTACGCAAAGGGAAAAGCCCAAGCACTCGGCTGACCGATCGAACGTCCTCGTAACCAGGCTCTGCTTGTTCAAGTAGCTCAAGCACCGCGAGGTAGTCGTCCTCGTCACTAGCGGATTTTGCTCCGACATGGCCGCTCTGGGCTAGCTCTAGCAAATCCGGGCGTATTGCGCCTCCCCGGCTGCCTGCGGGCTGTCCTGCGACGCGTTTCCCGGTGTCAGAGCCATGTGCTCATCCGTCTCCATCGACACATGCATGTTCACGAGACGTCAGTTGGGCCAGCGACGATGTGAGCTCGAGCAGCAAATGAATGTAGACTGAGCATGCATGTCTAGTTGCAACGACTCGAGCGCGGGCCCGGCGACGAGGCCTTCTCCATCTGGCATGGTGACGCACGGACGTAAGGTCGGATGAGAATTCCACACACGGATGGTGAGCAGGGAGTGGTCTTGAACTAACATCTGGTCTTGCCCGCATGAGATTACGGGACAGTTCATCGTTGTGTGTAAGACATCGAAACTGGAAGATGGCATGCTTTACTGTTACGGTTGCTTTTATGTCTACTCGCGTTGCACATGAACGGGCGCAGCGACGATTGAACTAGAAACCCGTACCTCTTAGCAGCACATGTAGCCGGAAAAGCGGTTAGGAAAGGAGGAAACCCCATGAATTAGTTTATATCATTACTGTCGCGGCGGTGCCTTGGTTAAATATAACTTGAAATGTACCCGGTTGCGGTATTAAAATCGGTGCGGTACCGTTAACTGGCTGGTACATTCCTTGTCCGCTCGGTTGAGCGGTCGTCTCTTGTTCTAGAGGTCCCGGGTTCGATTCTTGGTCGATTTACGTCCGCAATATCGGCGGCCCGGAGTGTCCGGGTGTACCGACGGTTTACCTAGTTGATGCATTATTATTACCCCTTCGGGGTTCGAAGTAACGAGGTACTTGTCTAAGGGCAATACCGGATGACCTAAGACTTGAGTTAGCGCAAGATGGCAAGTGCTGGGGAGGCTTCGACCGATGTCCCGGGGCGAGCTTTATTTCTACTTTTACCGAGCAGCTGATGTGAATTTAAAAAGGCCACCAACAAATCCACCGCTAACAGCAATACTAATAGGTCAACACAGCAAGCCGCCTAAAAGCGGCCCGCATCCCGCACGAGGCGGGATGAATGAGTGATACCCGCACGGTTCAGAGCTCTGCAGTCCGGGCCACGCGTGCACGTGAGGGCGAGGGTGATCCACGACGTGCTGTGCAGCTTCGGCAACGGGATGGGCGGATAAGTCTGCGCCGTATGATGAGGCAACGAGCACGCCCTGAGCCGCCAACAAGCTCAGGATCCCGAGAACATCTCTTTCGAGTAAGGTCTCCTTGTGAGCCCCTGTGACGAACCGAATGCCTCGCGATGAGAGGGTGCCCCGATTTGCGGCCGAGCATGCGACACCGCGCACAGTGCGGCGCAACCCCTTGCTCAACTCACCCACCAAAGACCATCCGACATGTCTATGATGTCTTCTGTCGCGGCTCTGTAGGGTGTTGCGCCACGCTGCATCCCGCGCCGCCAACCCCCGTTGTATGCCGACCAACATGAAGCGCTCAATTTGATTCACAGTCGTGGCCCGGGGCACCGCAGTGTACTTGACCCGGTACCGAATAGTCTTGATATCCACCCCCGTGGGCTTCAGGCTCCCGGGGTCATAGCTCGCGGTCACGACGTTGAACGCCGGGTGAGAGAGCTATGTGTCCGGCATCATATCGTTGAGTTCATCCATGGGCACGGTGTTGCCGAGAGGCAATGCTTGCTGGAACATGTCATCCACCTCCCGGCGTACGTCGATCCCAAGATCGTAAACGCAGTGATCGTGGAAGGCGTCCGCGAAAACGTCGGGCTGCACACCCCGGTGAGCGTCTCGATGTGCCGAGAGGTTCATGAGCGAAGCGCTATACATAGAGGTCGACAGTGACGGGGTTGTGCTTTGTCGAGGGTAGAATGATATGGCTCCCAATAAACCACCGCCGGGGCTAGGCATGGGCTGCTAGGCAGAACGAAGTACCATGCAGCGACCTCCCGAAGCGCACGCGGATTCATGACCGTCCGCGCGGTGGGCATGGCCACCGTCTACATGCCCGACGCTGCGTCGAGCTGGCCGAAGAAGATCCGTTCTCTACATGTGGCAAGGAGAGTACCCACCTCGTTCTGATGCCGAGAGTTGTTGGCATGGTCTAAAAATGCCGTCAGCTTCTTTAGCGAGCCCGACGCAGCCTCCGGCTCCCGCTCCATCTCGCGGGCATCCGCGTCGCTGAGGTGGCCAGCAATAACCGCATGAAGGCGCCCCCACGCCTCGCGCACCGCCGTGGCGTAGCTGGCCGACCCTTGAGCATCGTTGAGGAAGTGGTCATACCGGCAGCAAGCAGAAGAAGTTGTGTTGAAGCTGCATCGGCCATTAAGTACGGGCTCAAGTCGTGGGTCCAAGAAACCATGGCAGGGGGTGTTGGTGTCGGAGTGTCTAGTGAGAAACCTCGGGAGGATATCGCTCAGGCAACCGGTGAAGGCGGCATCACGAACGGCAGCCATGCGGCGGATACCAACGCTCTTCGACCGAGTGCGGATGTGAAGTCTGTTACGCGCCATGGTCACTGCATCCTCGCTCAAAGTAGCCGCCTCTGCTGCCATGGTCGTGCAAAAGTTCCGCCATGAAATCGGCGACCACCGGATTGGTGTCGGTGCCGTACGTGGAGGGATCAGAAGAGACCCCTAGCACTTCCTCGACCGCCGTGAGGACGATAGCATCCACTGCCTCCGCGAAGGCCTCCAACTCGGACGGGAGGCAGTTGCGGAGCCAATACCCCGGCATGTGTTGCATGCAATGCTTGAACATGGCCAATGCGTTGCGTGGTGATGCATGGCGTGGGGTGACTGTACCGACGGCATGGCTTGGCAGATACGACCTTGCTGAGGCTGGCGTCCACCTCTCTTGTAGCTCCTCCGCCTTGCCACGCATGTAGGCATGCACATACCCTGGCGATCCGAGCGGCACGTTGAGGACCGGGATGCCGTGGTGGCTATCCAGCTCGGGCCACCCGATGTCGGCCAGGGCCTAACGTCGCGCGGCCTCCATGTCCGCCATGTACGCGTGCATCTTGTCAAAGCGCACATCAAGCCCCACGGCCGCTTTGATGGACTGCGGAAGGCGTTAAGGGCCGGCCATACGTGCTCCGGCAGGCCCATCAAATATCCATCGTCGGCGTTGAAGTGCGCCGCCCCGTTTGTGACCTCCAACGTGTTGTTGCAATCCCGCACCTCGAGGTGAATCGCGATGACGCAGACGGGTGCAGTGGCCTACCGCGATGGTATGGTAAACTGAATAGCTGGTTTTGCCATGGTAGACCGAATGGTTGGTAAAGGTAGTTACATCTCGGTTGTAGTGTGCTATGGATGACGCGACCCCATGTGGTTGCGCCGCGACAAAGGAAGATGGAGACAGACAAGCCCCCTGGTGCTTTTAAGCACACGATGAAGCATCATACACGAGCATCACTACCCGGGATGGCTGCGTCGGGAACCGCGCGTGGGGTGGTGCCGTACGGGCGTACGGCAACCTCCGCCGGACCACGAAATTGCCGAAGGGCTGTTGGGTCGATGCAGCTCCTCGGGCGGTACGGGCACGGCACATGGACAGAGTAGCACCGTAACGGTGCCGTACCGCGCATGTAATATAAGTAGACAATGGAAGAGGACGTTCCAACTATTCGTACTAAACTATCTTGCGCGCATATATATACTACGACGACTACAAGTACATGTACGTTTACTGCTAAATTATTCGTATAATGTACAGTCCCCCTCGTGAGTCTTGCTATGTATGTATCTGACCGTATCGCCACGTCAGCACCGGCGGCGCCAACCGCCGAGTGGTACAGTGGTGCATTGTTATGATTTAAGCAACTTCGAATATTCATCAACGGCTTGCGACGTGATAGGTGGCGGAGGGGGCGGGAGGGCTGCGTGGTACGCCAGTGATTCCGCTCTGCGGTGGTTCGAAACCTGCCGGCCCCCTTGGAGGAGATATAACTGGGGGGGGGGGGGGGGGGGGGGGGGCGATGCAAAATATTTTTAGGTTCTCTTACAAACCCTAGTACAGTGGCTTACCGCGCGATCCGCATCTCGATAAAAAAGGCAATGTATTCGCCCCGCCCGGGCGGATTTCCCCCGCTTAGGGGGCCGCTAGGCGCAGCCCAATAGAAGAATCTGGGAGCGTATATTGATGGCAAGCCCTACCACATACTCTGGACGGTGCCCCAGCATATTACCATATGGACCCACCCGCTGACTCGGAAGCCGCACCCCTGCGCAGTACGAGCTGAAGCCCGGCCCCAACAAGGGCGCACTGAATGCGGACAACAACGGTAGGTGGGCTGGTTTTGATTGAAGCAATAAAGCCTGATAATTTGAGGATTGGCATTTTTGTGGGAACTCCTCACTTGCTGGCCTGCCGACGGCGGGGGGAGCGCGCTTTTGTGAATGTGTTCCACGATGGTAGAGCTATTTCTTGGCGTGCAACCGTGCATATAGAACGCATGTACGTGCAATATAAAAGATCACGCCCTCGTGACATTGGGTTATCCAATTCATTACTAATCCTGAGCAATGACACACACGTATATGGCTTTACAACGGGAGCACAACAAACGCCACTTAGTGCTGCCCACACGTATGATGTTATGTTCACGTATGGCACATGGAAGGTTGCGGCCGGAAAACGAAGGCGAGAGCTGATAACGGGCAGATTTACAACTGATGCTTAAAAAGGGGGGGCGGAAAGACTTTTGTCGGCAGGTGTATTTAATCCTACTATGCTGCGCGCGCTGCTTGCTGATATGTTACCAGTTGCCAGAATGATACGCTGATGCTGCTATTATTTATTTCGTGTGGTATGCCTGAATTATTTGATTTTTGTATTTAAGGAAGACATTCCCGGCGGCGGCGGCACGCTAGTAGTGGTAAATGCTGGTGCATGCTCTTGTAAATTAAAATAAGGCCAGTATAAACAAACCCACCTAAGGATAACCGCTAAAGTATCTGCTGTGTCATTTTGGTGATTTCCGATATCGCCTTCTGCTGCTAGCTCATGTAAAAGTAAAGTAAAGTTCGCCCCGGGACATCGGCCGAAGCCGCCCCAGCACTTGACCTCGTGCGCCAACTGCAGTCGTAGGTCTGGCATAGCCCATAGACCATTGCCTCATTCGAACCCCGAAGGGCTAATGCATCAACCGAGGAAACCCGGGACACGCCGGGCCGATATTGCCGAAATACATCGGCCAGGAATCGAACCCGGTACCTCTCGTACACGAGACGACCGCTCTACCGAGCGGACAAGGGATGTACTAGCTCATGTAAATATGTATCTGCTGTGTCTATCTACCAATTATACTGCTCTCAGCAGTTTCCGCAGCGGTGGATTGTTACTGGCTTTTTGTAATTCATACCAGTGGTCTCGTTTTCGGGTTGTGTTTGCCCGTGGACGTGGACGGGGACGGGACGATGCCTAGCAGCCGTCCGCCAATAAGCGCAGCATACCACCTGGGCTGGCGGAGCACCTGCCAGTTCTGGCAACTTCAGGGTGGCAACAGCCTTGCTGGTGCCGTATCTCGAGGGCAACGCCCGATACCGTAAGAACACGGCCACCTTGCACTTGTTGGGCGGAAGGACCCTGTTCTGTCACCCACAGCCACCTGGATGCCAATGGTCTGCACCGCGGCGAAAACCGCTGCGCTTACCGCGACACGCAACCAGTTGCAAGTCGCCTACGTTGACACGCATCGTCATGGCGTAGGCATTGGGTCGGCGCCTCGTGCAATTCGCGCGCCACACGAAGAGCGCAGCCAGACACTCCCAAGCAAACGGCGCCGTGTCGTGTGCGGCAGTGATGCACGCCGCGACATAGCGCCAGGGAGTCAGCTGCCATCGGACGAGGAGCTGGAGCCGTACATCCTCCAAGTCGAGGGGCGTAGTTTCATGTGCACCTTATGTGGAAAATGCTGCACCGGAAAAGGGGAGGTGAGGGGGCTGCCACCGAGGCGGGGGGTTTTGCAACATGTCAAACGAAAAGACGGCAGCAGGGCAGTACGCTGGGTGCTCCCATCACTCCCTCTGGGCGAGGGGTGCTGCCATGACAACCAGCACATGAACCAGGGTTCGCATTTACGGTGCTATCCCTCCCACTATAGGTGTGGATCAGCGACGAGGAAGGGCTCCGTATCGCGGCCTCTCTCAACATGAACAAGGAACAATTCCACAGGCAATACACAAAATCGTACAGGAAGTACGACGGGTGGCGGCTTCTCAAGTACAAATCTAATCTCAATGTGCGCCACTGAAAAGCGCGTCGTTGCTTCAACTAATGCGCAATTTTGCATGCTCTATTCTGCATGTATGTCCATGATGTTGCCAACAACCGGCCAGAAACAGCTATTGTTGGCGGCCATGCGAGTAGGTTATAATGATGGCTGATTTCGGATTTGGTTGCTACTCCACCAGGATGACTGCATATTCTTACAACCTGATAACACCTGTGGGATCCATGATGTACGCCCTTCACAATGTGCAACATATCCTTGGTGGCCAGAGATTGTGGCAGAGGATACGTTATGGGAGCAAGAGAGAGGTGAGCTAGCTCATGCGTTCTCCTGCGATGTGCTCCCCTGAGCAAGCACGCCGGATGAGGTGTTAAGAAAACACTGCTTTCGATTTTGAGCGCTTGTCTTGCACTAACATGCAGCATGTCAGCAAGTCAGGTCTTGGTTATTACCCTAACGCCATGAATGTGTCGCTCAGATGATGTGTGTGAGGGTCTCTCACACCCAGAGGCGACAGCCCTAGATGTGATCTCTGCGGCTCGCATGCTGAAGCAACAAACAGACATGGAAGAGCGGCGGAAGAAGTCCTACCGGCGCAAAGGCAGATCGCCATCAGAAACATAACATCAAAATATTCGGGTGTGATTTTTAGGGCTGGGTAGCAATATACTCGCATCGTGTCCAGATAGTGCATGTAATTTATCAATTGATCTCACATGCATCCATGAAAAAATACATTGCTGGTATGATTGTATCATAAATATATGTGGGTATGACTACTGCACCTTGTACAAACTGTCTACAGGTGTGGTTCGGTGCGATGTGGTATGGTCTGATGTAGTTTTCTGTCCCGGTCGCTTGAAAACCGAAGTGTATGGGGCGGTATGCCGGCATTATTTGCGAGGAGTACATGTAGTTGCCGCTATCGTCTACTCATACAAGCTCAATACCCATCACTGCCGACCTCTACGGCGACGCGCTCATAAACCTCCCGGCACCTGGCAACACTCACTGGCGTGTACAGCACGATGCTATCGCAGACGCCAGTGATGCTATCACAATCACTGTGTTCGCGATCCAGGCATCGCAATCTACCGGGAGGTGCATGACTTGTTCAAGCTGGAAGTCAACCAAGGGATGCACTCAAGGACCTGGTGCCGGACGCGGAGCTCTGCCTCCCGGAGTTCAACGTCGTGACCGGGAGCTTCAATTCCCGCAGCTTGAAGGCCACGCCGCAGGAGTTCAAGACTATACGGTGCAGGGTCAAGTACGCTACAATGCCCCGGGCCACGGCTGTCAATCGGTTTGAGGTCTCCTTGTTGGGAAACATGTAACAAGGGCTGGCCGTGTGGGATTCGGCGCGGCGCAACACGGAGCCGGGATAGGGGGGCCCACTTCGAGACATTCTAAACATGTCGGATTACATGGGCATGGTCTTCGGCACAGTGGGTGAGGTGAGCAAGGGGGTGCGCCGCACGGCACGCGCTGTCGCATGCTTGGCCGCGGATTGGGGCGCCCTCTCATTGCGGGGCACTCGGTGCACCACCCGGGCTCACCATGAGGCCTTACTTGCAAGAGATTTCCTCGGGCTCATGAGCTTGTTGGCGCCTCGAGAGCGTGCTCTCTCCCTCGCCAGACGGCGCGGATTTGTTCGCCCATCCCGTTGCCAAAGCTGCACAGCGCGTCCGTGGATCACCCTCGCATACAGGTACACACGTGGCCCGGACTCTAAACCGGACACGCATCACTCATCCAACTCGCCTCGTGCGGGATGCATGCCGCCTTAAAGCGACTTGCGTTGATCTTATAGTACTGCTTTTAGCGGTGGAAATGTTTCCGACCTTTTGGATTTCACACGAGTTCGGATACATTAGTAGGGAGTCAGGTGCCTACATGAGGCAGGTGCCTAATATGGTAGTTCGTGCATTTTAAAATGATGACTTGACGAGCTCTCGTGATCGAACGGGCATAATACGTCAAGATTGCGCATGCAAATTTTCAAGGTGATGGTAATTTCTTTTCATCGGGTCGAGTTGATGGTCCTCGCCAACGATATCATATAATATTTGCAACGGGCGCCCGCCGCCAAACAACGGCCTACCAGGACCGGAAGATCTCGGGTGCGGCAGGCTTGGCCGCACCGCCCCAATCTCCACGTGGTGGGCGCTGGTAACCTCTAAGACGCGTGCCCGGCTGGGTGCGGCAGGGAGCTAAGCGGGTTGGCCGGTTGTGGCGGGTTCTCGGATCCTACGACGACCGGGGGGCTCTACGACCATTTTACGGGGTGTTTTTCAAATAACACTCGTAGTCCCGGTAGCGCTTGCTTGCCTTACCTGGCAGCAACCTTGTACATGGGGCTCCTGAAATAGTTCCCGTAAGATCTCGGCCATGCGTCGGTCTCTCCGAGCGAGACCCGCCTACGGGTGGGGAAACGGGGCATGTATGGCTCGGTTGGGGGCCGCTTACTCACGAGGGCTTGTCGAAATAAGGTCGCTTTCTCGTTCTTCGGGGCGACCCGCTCAGCACGGGGGGCGTTATAGTACTTGGCACAGCCTTTCATGGTTGCCGCTGTAATAAATCCAACCGTGCACGGGGCCCAAGAAGCCGCCCTCGGGCAGTGACTTCGGCCAGCAAGAGCGTGGGCATGTGGCTGCCGCGCGTAGGGCGATCCGGCACGGCTGTGCTACACAAGATCGGAGAGCATACGGCCAGCGGTACAAAAGTGTTTTCCCCGCCTTCATCTCCGAACTCCGTGGACGTCCAGGGACACCCCTCGCAGCAGCTCAAGGCGCGCGTTGATCTCAAGATCGCGAGGTTTAATCTCGAGGTTGATCGCGAGGGTTGATCTCAGCAGCGCGACGCCCGAGCGGCCTCGTCGCTTGGCCACCGTGGCTGGGGAAAAAGGGAAAAAGGGCAAATATCGAGTCAAAATGGGCACATTTACGGACTCGAAAATGTGACCCCTTAACTCGGTTTTTGCACCCCCCAAGGGGGGTGCAAAAACTGAGTAACGCCCAATACCGTACGAATGTACTGTGAAACTGGCCTTTCACACATTCTTGCCAACACTGTACGAGGTACCCTTCACCTATACTGCACTATGTACTACACATCTGTCCACCGCCCCTTGACGAGATGCGTCGCTACCAGTCCATGCTAACCGTTTTTGCCTCGAATGCTACTCCGCCGCTGTGCTTTTCACTCTTCTATCACTCGCAAGCACCCTCGCGCTTTTGTTCAGGGATGCATCTTCACGCATCTTGAAACACAAAAGCATGGCAGACCGTCCTCGCAAAGGAAAACGCACCTCTGCCCGGTTCAAGACTCCGGTGGCGGGGGCATCTGCAGCTGCGCTTGGTTTCGAGCCAACGACGGCTCCCGACGCACTGCTAGTGACCCCCATGGCGCAAGATTCTCCGCAGATGCACTTGCGTTCGGGCAGGAGGGCGTCTCAGGCTCCAATACCCACGACTCAGCCCATAAGGCCCCTGCAACCGAGCGGTGGGCAACATCGAAGCGGACCGCCATGGCCTTGGTACGGAGATTCGCAGCCTTTGGCCGAGCCGGGGCCTCAGCCTAACCCCCAGCCTCAAGGCGTGCCACCTTTGGACCCACTCCCCGGAGCGACTCCAACGGTACGCGGACTCGCATCTTCGTTAGCATCGCTCATCTCGGCGCCGTGGGCTGCGTTAAGCGCACCTCGCCATCGCGCATCTCGGGGATCTCAACTCACCCAAACCGATGTCGAACAGTCTGGAGCCGGTCAAGGTGAACCTTTGGCCACGATTCATGAGGATGAGCACGGACAGGAAGTGGAGGAGGAGGAGGAGGAGAAGGAGGGGCCCAATACTGTCGGAGGGTGTCCGCCTGGACAAACGAGCCCCGCCACAAGCGCCACAAGTGGGAGCAAAATGGTAACCCCTCGCCCCTTGTCAACAGAACCTCAAACGTGTGCGCATCTTCGCGCGTGAGGGAAAAGATTCTCACACGTCCCCCCCCCCCCCCCCCCCCTTTCCCTACATAGACCATCTCCACGACCCCCCTTCAACAAGAAGCGCCACTTGTCGACCCAATGCTCGGCGAGTGGAACTTCTACGAGCGGGATTTCCCTGCGTACTTCGCCACCTGGCCCGAACCACAGGACGGGCATCCCGACGACTACAAGGAGCATCACAAGCTCTTGACAAGAGTCATTGGCAACGTGGTCAACGTGTCGCCCAACTCGAACTTCTTCTTCATGCCTTGCCTCCACGCCATCGTGGACCTCTTCCCTTACCCAGAAGGTATGGAGCTCCGGGTGCCCATCTCGGTCTCACATCATGACGCCACGCAACAAATCTTGGTTGACAGAGGAACCTTGCAAGGCGACATCCTCTCCCCTTTCATGTTCACGTTTTTCTTAGAGCCCCTTCTACGATGGCTGGCAGTGGGCAGCCGGATGAGATACCAAGTACTTCGAGAATATGCTCGATATCCTCGCCTATCCGGGGCATGGTCTCGCGGACGATATCAGTCTGTCGGCCCACCAGATGGCGGGCAGCCCGTCAGACCTGCGGGTACACATGCGCAAAATATCCATATAGTTCAGTGAATAATACACGTGGCTGCGCATACACCCTTACAAGTGCGCTCTCACGGACACGCTTTGAAGCCGAGGCAAACCCTCCTCACCTACCTCCTCGGCACTCCTACTGGACTCGCAGATCAAGTCCCTCACAATCTTTGTTGCGTCGCAACCCACCAAGCTACCGACCCTCGCATCGAACACCACCTATAAGGTCCTAGGCGTGGAACTCTCGACGAACCTTAAATTCACAACGCACTAAAACGACCTCGTCACGCGGCTTCGTGCCCTCGCAACCTCGACGAAGGGAGAGGCCCACATCACCGGCAGGAAGATGCATATGGTCAACTCATTAATATTTGGTAAGTTCTTCACCATACAACTAGCAGGCCTCTGCACAAATCGACAGACGGACTCCGTCGATGGGATACTGTGCAGCGCACTCAATGACTCCGTGGGGGCGGTCCGCGGTGCAACGCCCGGGAAAAAAAGCCATAGGACCGAACTTTCCTTCATCAAAGCCAAAGCCGCCCAACTCACCATCACCCACTTAAATGACTTCCTCGACATGCCGTGCTACATGGGCGAGTTTGCACGAGCACACGCTGCAAACGTAGTTAGGAAGTTCCAACATTGGCCCTCGCTAAGCCGCATGAGAGACAGCTACACCCCCCCCCCCCCCCCCCTCCGCAGTCTCACACGAATGCAACGCGACGGCGGCGACACTCCGGGGTATCGGACGCCTCTTCCGTACCAACCAAATCGCCGACTCGCTTCACAAGCACTATATGGCGCAGGACGCACGCATGCATGCCAGCCAACGCGAGCTCTCCAGCACGATGGACGACAGTCCCGACACATTACGCCCTCATATACAACACAACGACGGCCCTCGGCGCACCTACCTGGCACTCCTCATACGCCTCATTTCCCTGTGAGAAGTCAAAGTGTGACACCGGTTGGACATGCTAGTGGACTTCGGGAAGGGCGGTATTATGGTTCGTAACTCGGCACACTTGCGTAAACTCACGGGATGCTCCTCCAAGACCTTACAAGGCATGGCCCGCCTCTTGTCACAAAGGCTCCGCATCAAGAATCAATAAAAGATCGAATCATGGTGCACCAGATAGATCGTGAATCGCACCAAGACTCAATATTTAGGTGCGGAATTTACTGGTCCACCGATATTTACGTGGTAGATTTACTGGTGCACCGATATTTAGGTGCCGGAATTTACTGGTGCACCGATATTTATTGGGCTGTAATATTCGGTGCACCGATATTTAGCTGGCGGAATTTACTGGTGCACCGATATTAAGGTACCGGTATTTACTGGTGCACCGATGTTTCGGTGCCAGAATTTACTGGTGCACCGATACTTCGGTGCCGACATTTACTGATGCACCAACATTTAACCGCATATTATACCGATGCACCAATATGTATCTGCGTAATTGAATCAACGACTGGTGCACCAAGCCTCAACCGAGAATCAGCCACCGTGGGAGACATGTGTCATCGACGGCTTCGGTCGTGACGATGCGTGGTAACCACGATCTGACGGCCACTGCTGGACAATTGCGGGATCATTGCTCCCCAATTGCATCGACGCCTCGACGGCAATGAAATGACCTTTGAGATTATCGGACGGTACAGATTTAAACTTCGGTGGATCAACCCCTCACAATCCCATATGGTAGACCGCAACGCGGTTGTTGGGCGCGGTCAGGGTGCTGGAAGGGTTTCCCCCGGTGAGATCAATCGGCTGGATCCAGGTGAGGGCGCGGGCGCGGAGGATATAAACCCCTGGCCTGGCGGGTTTATTCGCCGTGCTTCACCGGGTTTATTCGGCCGCGATTTTTCAATACTTTGTGCAGTACTCGTCAGCAATAGTGGCGCGTCAAGCAGCCGCGCGCCGGTAGCAGTTTTAATACCGCACGCCCCTGTCACGAGTTCAAACGATGGCCAGGAAGCGCGGGCGCCCGCAGATTGCACTTACTCCTGCGAAGGCTCCCACCTTGGACCCCGAAGGCGCCCCAGATGGACCCAAGCGCACTCCCATCAGCTTCGCGGATGCATACAACGGGCGGGAGGCGTACAAGGTCGAGAAGATCCTTGCGCAAGTAACGCGCAAGGGTGTGGAGCACTACATCGTGCGATGGGAGGGACTATGCGACAAGGCGGATACCACGGAGCCTGCTTCTAACCTGTAGGACGACGAGAGCCTGGCAAAGATCGACGAGTTCCTCGAGGCTAGGCGTGCCCTGGGCGTCGGGCGCCCCAGTGCCAAGCGCCCTAACACTGTGTATGATCCGGGATCCTCAAGCATGCGCAGCCTCCCACAGGATGGCCTTTCCAGTGACGAGGCGACCAACGCCGAGGAGGTGCTACTCGTCGGCGATGAAAATCCGGAGAATCCCGAACCCGCTCCTGGTGAGATCCCCCGCGTTGAACCCCTTTACGGCCCCGCCCGTTGCCCTTTCTACCTTTGTAGCTTAAGTTGCTGTTCCGCTCGCCATGTGCAGCGCATGCTGCGGCGGCCAATCGTCGCGCGACAGTGCAGCCCCGCAAGTCCATCGTCTGTAACTACTTCAGCAAGAAGTTCCGCGGAGAGGACGGCTACCTCTACAACACATGCAGTCTCTGCCGCACCACCATGGCGTTTTGCAACACCACGAACCTGATCAACCACCTCATCCGCAAGCATTCCGACGACCTAGTCGACGATGCGATGGGCGGCAAGGTGCGCCGCTGACACCCTCCCCCGCGGCGCACCCTTATGGAAAAAATAATATTCGACTTTCTTGCCGATCCCTCGCCGCCGTTGTCCGTATGCCGACAGATCGCACTTAAGGCCATCTTCAAGAAGGACGCGGGGGGTTTCAACAAGCCTGCCCCTGTCGCCGAGGCTGCCAAGCTCACCAAGCTTCCCGATGACGTGAAGCGCGACTACGACGCAGATGCTGTGAAGTGGGTCGTCAAGAGCTGCATGCCTCACAGCATCACGGAGCGCGACCAGTATCTGCGGGAGTTCCTAAAGGTACAAGCCCATTCTCGCTTCCTATGCCTTTCCGTTGCCCAACCCCCTCCCATTTATTTACTAACGTTAATGCTATTTTTCCACACAGTTGCTTACACATGGACGATACTCCGGGCCCATGGCATCCACGGTTAACAAGATGATCCTGGAGATGTCGGTGGAGAACATTCTCCAGCTAAAGGTTGGTAGCCTCCCTCCATGTCCCCCTTTCCTCCATCTACCCCTTGTGCCTCATCTGAACCAAGGGCACACCGTTCATGCCCACTCACTTTATCTGCCTTCACATCCTGCAGGAGGAGATTGAAGACCTACAGAAGGAGCGCTTGTCAGTCTCCCTAGCTGCGGACATCTGGGGAGAAAACGGCATCTCCATCTTGGCCATCATGGCCTACTGGATAACACCTGACTGATAACACCTGACACAAGCTGCTCCTTGCCAAGCCATTCAGTCAGGTAACCTCAGTTGCATCTATTCCCTATTACCTTTGTTGCTGCTACTGTAAGATAGCCCCGCATAGTATGCTGACCAGTGACGACGCGTGCCGGCTAGTGCTGTAGCCATGATGCGCTAATTGTCCAGCTACCTTACTGTATCCCCGCAGAGTGCCGCCCAGGGCCGTAGGTAGGATGCGATAACTGTCCAGCTACCTGAATGTATCCCCGCAGAGTGCCACCCATGCCAGTAGGTAGGGTGCGCTATCTGTCCAGCTACCTTAACATATCCCCGCAGATGAGTGCCGCCCATGGCCATAGGTATGATGCGGTATCTGTCCAGCTGTAAACCTGAATACATGGCCGAAGGTAGGCTGGACCTGTTATGATATCAATAGCAGGGCTTAATTTAATACTATATTGTTGCAGGTGGAGCACAACGGCAAACAGATTACTGCTGCCGCCAAGGTCGCACTTGCTGGAATGGGGATTGGCAAGTACTCCGAGGCCACCGACATACAAGTAGCTGTTGACACTGTCGGGGATGAGGCTTTTGGAATTTGCATCGATGAAGGCAGCAACATGGTCAAGGCTTTTGAGGACTTTGGTGGTTCATGTGTGGATCATCGCCTGAGCAACGGTTTGAAGGATGCGTTGAAGCCCCCTGTAGTCGCTGACATTGTGAGAAAGGTGAAGTTGTTCCCTGATGTTGATGTTTTTTCATTGCCCATTTATGCCACATTGCGTTGTGCAGTTGACTAACGGGATGATACTCTGCTGCCCTCATAGGTGAAGGGGATCTCTGCCCACTTTAACCGCTCTTCAAAGGGGTGGAGGAAGCTGGAGGAGGTTGCATCGCAGCAGCGTGTCAAGGTCACGAAGCCACCGCGGTGCTCGGAGTGCCGCTGGGGAGGCATCATCCCGCTGTTGCAATGGGTGGGTGGGACACAAGACCTTTTGAGGAGGTACAGCAGGAATGCTCCCAGCGATTGTGCCAAGAATGACGATGGGACTACCTTCCAGGATCATCTCATGACAGATGCGGAGATGGTGTTGGCTCAACAGCTGGTAACCCCCCCCCCCCCCCCCCCCCCCATGTTGCCATGTTACCTTGTTGCCCATCCAAGTGTTTATTGCATGCAATTTTGCTAGTGGATCCTCCCTCAATAGCAGCTGACCGTCAATGGATTACCATTGTAGGGAATTACCTATGGCCCGGTGGCGCAAATGCTGACCATGATGGAGGCCACCAGCGTGCCTACCTTCAGCTGTGTGTTGCCTATGTTTGGATCCTTGCATGCTGCCATGGATGAGGATGCCACTGCTGTGGCCCTCATCGACGGCGAGGTGCTTCATCTAAAGGTAGGTGTGGTCAACAAGCTTGTTATTGAATGAGAAGCTACATCACCATATGCTTTCATATAAATTGGCTTAGCTTTCTTAAGTAAACGACAAAATGCATTTGTCTTACAGACAACGGACATAGAGATGGAGGTCTGGGAGTCCCGAAACACCTTCAAGGATTCCATTCAGAGACGCATTCTAAGCAACAACCCCTCTTACACAGAGGACGCGTTGACAGCAACAGCTTTGGACCCAAGGTAATACACTTATTCGTGTTAACCCTAAACTATTCTCGTGCGTGTATATTCCCTATTCCTTGCAAATTATGTTGCCCGGGGCCTAAGTTATTCAATGTATGTTTTGGACAGATGGAAGACCTTTGATTTTCCAGGGGCGGGCCGCCTCATGCGTGCAGATGCGTACAATTACCTGCGAGGCGCCTACAAGGATGACTGGGCCCCGCCGGCGCCCTGTATTACTCCAGCTCCCGTAGCACCTGCCACCAAGCGCACCGCATTCAATGCGGCCCCGGTCAAGAAGGCCAAGCTGTCAGGTATTGCTGGGATGCAGCTGTTGCTGCGCACTGTGGACTTGGACAACATGCCTTTGTTCGGACTGGCCGCATCGGCTCCAGCTGCCAACGGGGCTTCTGTGCCAGTGCCATCAACAACTCAGCACTCTTGGACCCCGGCAGAGGTACTTGCCACGTAGATGAAGGAGGTGGAGGAGTACCTCAAGCTCCCCCAGGTGCGCGCGTTATGATGTGCATAATAGTTTTGAGCATATTGTGCCAAATATGTGCTGATATGCTTTGAGATTGTATGTATGCATGTTAAGTAATGATTCTCAAAAACTTTTCTTATTTGCAGGTCAATCCCATCAATGATGATGGCACATACGTTGATTTGTTGGCCTGGTGGAAGGCCAGGCAGACCATCTTTCCCCACCTGAGCAAGATGGCTCGCCAATTCCATGCCTTCCCCGCAACCTCTGCAGGTGTGGAACGCCTCTTCTCTGCAGCAGGCAGAATGCACCACGACTTCAAGAAGTCTACCTCTGAGACGACACTTGAGCACGCGCTTATTGTGTACAAGAACCTTGACTAGGGGTGGTATCATAGTGTTGTCGTTGCGTGTAGGTAGTGGTGTCGGTATTGCATACCATCACTTGTAAGCACCGTCTGTTACGATCAATGGTCTCTGCATTGGGTGCATGACAGCTCGCAGCCAGGCAGCCATCCACATCTACAACCATGAAGTCAGCCACTTGCACATGCATTGCACCAATATTCACTTTGTATATCCGCATAAGCATCTTCCGCTACACCTTCTGCCCAATGATCCCTAACAACCTGGAGAGGGTTATACTCATCTGGCCTGGAGAGGTGTCGATAATACTCAACCTGGAGAGGGTTGTACTCATTGATGATTCCCGCGGACGAAGGGGGAGGGCAGGGGCCGCAATCTTTTTCCCAAGTTGTATGGGATTGGTCCCATACATGCTTCTTAGTACTTAGCGCATCACACATGCTGCAGTAATGTGGTGTGCGTCCTGTCCACCTGATGCATGGATCAAAGTGTAATAATAATATGATGATGTTAATTGAGGCTCATTTTCATCGCATGAACTTGACACAATTTCCTTTCTTCCAGATTAACATCAAATTCGGGGAGTAAAATCGATTAATACTGCATATATCACCTCTGGTGCACCAATATTTTCGCATAATTTAGTGGTGCACCGATATTTAGACACGGAATTTACTGGTGCACCGATATTTAGACACGGAATTTACTGGTGCACCGATATTTATGTGGTGGATTTTACTGGTGCACCGATATTTCGGTGGTAGATTTTACTGGTGCACGGATATTAAAGGGGTTGGATTTACCGGTGCACCAATGTTTAGCGACCCAATTAAATCGATTAAAGATCGGATCAACTGGATCATGCACCAATTCTTGATCTTTTTTTTCCGTCATGCACCATTTCTTGATCTTTATCTCCTGAGGCTTGATGCGGAGCCCTACTTGTCACACCCCGCGGATACGGTACACAACAAGCAGCCCCGGTTGGAAAGGATGCTTCCGAACGCGGAACTTGGGCTGCTATCCTCCGACCACTCCTCCCGGCCGCCTCCCCCACGGCGCCCGCGGACATCCGCGGACATGCGTCTCACCCACCCTCAAAAACCTGCCGGGAAGAGACCGTCCACCCCGGAATACAACGAAGACAACTTCCAATCCGTCCGACTTTATGCAGTTGGAGTGCGACATTACTGCCGTCCTCTCGGAGCACATCGACGCCGAGTATGGGCAAAGACAATACCGGGTGGAATGGGCCGTGGAGACGCTCACCTAGTGGGAGATACACTAGCCAGACATCAGCCATCAACGTGAGTAAGGCTTTGTGGCAGAATGGCGGGAATCGGCAAGCCAAAACAAGCCCCCCCCCCCCCCCCCCCCCCCCCCTTGACCCGTCAGCATGCAAGATCGGCTTTGAGGGAGTCCACGTCCACATGTACGCCATGCTCAGGCCGGAGCCAACCCGACACTTCTGTCGCAAAGGAGATCTACCTCTTCACTATTAGAGTAGGCACGGAATCCGAGCTGCGCACGGCGGCGGATGCAAAGGTGGCGCGCAATCGTTGGGCCGCTCGAGGGGACCTCGTCCGAGTCCTAGAGTTTGCCATGGGGCGGGCCTCGGTGGAACTCTACTCCGACCCCCTTAACAAACCCCTCGCCCCCGTCCACTATCACTCGCCTACCCGTAGGACGCGGTGTTCTCGACCTTAATTGGGAACAACGCCATCTACGCCTCGAACATGATTTGCATAGTGAACCCTAAATGCGACACGGAGTGCATGCACAACAATGCACTATCCCACGCCATTCTCAGCGCGCATAAGCTACGGGACTCAGCACCGCGAGCGCCACTCCCGTCCTCCCGCGCTGGAAGCACGCGCCCCACGACAAGCAATAACCGATGCACTCCACATGCACACAATCAATGTGTAGTCTTCCGTGGAACTGCTAGACCTTCCTCCCTCCGAATCAACACACCAAACGCCCCACCACACCCTGCACGGGCCTAAGTGGATGATCGGCCAATTTCTTGTGGCCAACTAGCGCGCCCTAAACAACATGCCCATCCCCCACACCTCGTCCGCACTTAGACGGGCGCTGCGAGAGATGTACGGCGCCGCGGCGTCGACGGTTCTCCACAGCACTTCATGCGGTAACCCGCACCGTAGTCCGCGGTGCAAATAAATACCGGATTATCGGCAAGGGCACCACGCACCAAAAGTACGACTACCCATAGTCTACACACAAAGTACATGGTAACATTAGCACCGTGCAAGAAATCAGCAACACCGCCCGCGCTGCGCCGCATCACGAGCCGACCTGCATACTCTCCATGCCCTATATGAGCTCAGGCATGCCACAGCTCACCCCGCCGACCACGCGATGCCGGTGCGACAGTACATAGGTATATAAAAGCAATCGGTCGGCGGGATGGCGCCCGCTCTCCTCCCCCTCTCCCCCATGCGCGCTGCAAAGTGGAAGGCAGCCGAGGCGGATGCGCCCGCCTCCGCCCAACGGAGCGCGCAACGGTTCACCTAGCCCCCACTCCATCCCCACCCCTTCAACACACATACATCATACACATGGCTTGGCCTCGCGCTGCTGCCTCATCGTGGACTGGCCGGACCGCGGTCAGCGATGAGGCAGCGCTATATTGACGCAAGTACCCCACGCATCGCCTCGCCGCGCCATCGAGGATAGGTCGCTAGACCCCCTCTCCTTTCCGAGTCGTTGCTAGCTAGCCCACCTTAGCTATTGCTGCTGTTCTCTAAGTAGGCCCATCCCTACCTCTCCTCGAGGCCCCTATGCGGTCGTAGCCGGCTGGGAGCCAGTGGGTTCCCCGGGACTGCGGCCGAGATGTAAATGGTCGCGGTTGCCGATTTTTTACTCGCATACCACTCACCATGACGGAATCGCGTGTTACTGACGACATACGCAAATACAGCTAACTTTGCTTGGTCAGAAAATTAGCTTACTCCATTTAGAGGGCCCAAACATTTTAAGATATGCCCTAAGTCACCCGATTGCGGCAGCGGGCATGCATGGGTGGCAGTTTGGTGGATGGGTCGGAGCGCATATTGGGTGCGGCATGGTCCCTACGGAGATCCCGCAGCACCCCGCATGTGCGGCCGCGCCGGTCATCACGACCCGCCCACCATCGCGGCGTACTGAGGTAGGTCCGTCCGCTTGCCGGCACGGGCATTTTCGGTGATGGGGGCGAAGAGTCGTGGGTTGGCTAGGGGATTTAGCAAGGGCGATGGGCCGCGCTACGTGCGCGTCGCGCTGCCGCAAGTGCAGCGTGTACCAACGGCCCGAACCGCTATGAGTCTACCAATGTCATTCGGTTTTCGCACTACGGTACGGGTTACCGCGGGAAGTGACGTGTCTTGGATACCGCCCCCGACCCGCGGCCCTCACATTACACCCCGCATTCGTCCGCCGGAATCCACGTGCCAGTTTTGGGAAGGGTCCCTTACTACCCGGCGCCCCCACTGCCGAAACCTAGTTTCGTCCTCACCACGGGCACCCTTGCGTGGGACTGGCGTTACTTCACATACAAGGACGGCTCGCTCGCTGCGGCAAATCCATGTAGGGCGTGGCGGCAGTACGACCGGAAACGTGCGAAACAATCCGCATTCAAGTAGAGGCGGACGGGTCCCGCATGACCATCACCAAGGCGGAGTTGGCAGGAATCTCGGAGGGTACGCGCATCATGCAAAAAACCTCCTCACGGACAGTGCCTGCTCCTTCCGGATAATCAGCAAAGGCATACACCATCCGCATGCGCTCCGACAGCATCCACAGATGGACGCGGTACATGCCGTTCTCGCACGCATAAAGTCCCGAGCGAGCGGAGGTTGGGGTCCGCCAACTCGTCAAGGCATACTTAGGGCACACAAAGGAAACTCCGGAAACGAGATGGTGGACACGGGGGCCAACGAGGTGGCCACTACCGCAGCTCTCGCCCCCACAGTACACTACTCGGACGCCATGCAAAACCCAACGGGAGGTAGGTACACATGGCCTCAAACACGGCCAGTTCACCATGCTGGAGAGGAGCGGATCAACCCATACGTCGGGCTCCACACGAACGCCACGACATTGACGACGAACGCGGTGGGAGCGGACGAGACTCGCAGCACGATGCACATTACCCTCCTCGAGTTTGCGGCGGAACGGGGAGCACAATCTACTCAATTTTCACAAGAAGTACCCGGAGCTCACGCATGCCAACTAAGTACACCCACAAACTAGAGTTGATGTACAGGGTACACAATTATTCGCCTCATGATAGTAGGGGGAGCCATGACCTCTGCATGCCCTCTCAATTCTTTGTGTTGGGCATTGAGTGTAGGGCGAAACGTCTGCGGAAATGGGATCATGCTTTGAATTTCATAATACATTTTTCAGAAATACATTTCAGACGTATGGATTCTTGTCTCGAAAAATCCGCGTGCGGAAAATTCAAGTATTTCTTTGTTTATTTTGATCTTATCGGACCTGTACGACCATGCCTCTCAACAATGGACAGACTGGGGAATTGGACATGATGCAGCAGTATTTGCAGAGGCATGTAATTTGTAGCGAAGAGTAAGGAATGCAACGTCGGGTACCATTTTTATGTTGCACTTTCTAAGAGTGATTGATTCCCTTTGTAGTAAGTTCGCAGTACATCGTACGCGTACTTCCCGCGCTGGCGATGAATTTGGACTTCGCATATCATGAGGAGGAACAAGTAGCGAATAAGGCCGGTATCCTGGACCATTTAGTGGTCAAGTGCCCATGGATCAGGCCAGAAGGTGGCGCATGCCCTCCAAACTCACATCAGGACTAGAGCATGACCTAATCTAGGTCTGGCCATATGGGCTGGTCGATTCGGTTACTCTGTGCGAGCCGGTTCGGGCCGACGTACATGTGGGTCAAAAAATTCCAAAGTGAGTGCGCTGCACTATCGTTGACCATTTCGCATGCACCACCCAGCGTCGACCATCCCCAATTCTCACGGCGCTTGCTGGCCACTGCGACCCAAACCCATTTTTGTTACAGCTCAGTAAGCCTCACGGGTCCCCCTCAAGGCGGCGGGAGGCCTCCAGTTGCGCTGCCATCGCCGGTTCCGGCGAGATTTGTTCCGTGCGCGCGCGCCATCACTTCCTAGGCTTGCCGGCAGCGGCATTGTCTTAGTCTTTCAGCCAACGCATGAACGTGCCCCACGGAATGTCTGCATCCTCTGCGAGGGCGCGCAGTGACTTGCCATGGATATTTGTCTTGCCTTTCCACTTCGTTTTTAGAGCCTCCTCAAACATATCTCGATACTCGGTGCGGTCGCGATACTGCTCCTTCCTGAGTCGCTTGGTGCGCGTCATCTTGCCGCTCGCGCGCATATCTCACTCGTTCGATACCGCGCTGCGAGCGTCCCACACCCTGCCCCCCCGCTGTCGGACCCTCCTAAGGCCTCCCTGGGCCCTGTGGAACGTTCTGTGGGGGTTCGGAACAATCGACGCCGCTCCCAAGCCTGAACAGTGGGCAGGGGTGCTTACGCGATCGCGCCGCATTTCTGAAAATTTTCCGACCGCCCATTGTTACATCGCTGACCCCGCACTCATAGTGCAGTCAAATTAGCCGCCCAAGTCGTCACAGACAGCCTAGGTCTAGGGCTTCTAGGGCCCACCAGCGGGGCTTCAAACGGGGTCTTCTGTGCTCTGGGAGAGGCCGTCTTCGGCAAATGGTCCACGATAGGGAATGGTCCACGATACGGTTTTTACTCGCAAGTTCCGGTATAGTTTCGTTCGCAATACTATTATTATCCGCTGGCAACACTATCTGACAATGATGTCATCGTCGTCAGGAGTGAGGACATAGGTTGTTCTTCATATTTCCGTTTATTATTCTTTGCTAATACTCGGACCTATCAATTGACGCACCGGGTCGGCCCTCCCCCGAATTCCCGTCATCGAATTCCCGCACCCGCCCGGTTGCCTTCGATTTCTAACCGGCAAACAAGCGCTGCCCGCAGTTAAGCGTTCTGCGCTTTCGGGTCACATGACCCCAGGATCATTCTAGTATGATCTAAACTAGTTTATGGGGTTTCCATCCTTGACCTAACCGCTTTTTAGCTACAAGTGCTGCTCAGTGGTACGGGAACTAGTAACTGTTGTTGCGCCCTTGTTGGGTGCAGCACGAGTAGACATAAAAGCAGCCAGAACAGCTGAGCCTGCCATCTTCCAGTTTTCGCTGCGTTCCACGCAGCGATGTAAAAACTGTCTCGTAACCCGTTCCGAGCAAGGTCACCCCAGGTTGTTCAAGACCACACCCGGCTCGCCATCCGAGTGTGATATTCTCGTCCGTACGTCCGTGCGTTACTATGTCAGATGGAGAAGAACCCGTCGTTGAGCCGACGCTCAAGTCGTTGCAAGCAGATGTGCGTGCATTGGCTACAGCCGTAGCTCAATTGACGGCTCGTGAGCGTGTTGTTGATGGAGAAGGGGCACATGGCTCCGGCTCAGGGCAACGCTTCGCGGGACAGCCGACAGGCAGTCCTCTGCGGAGAGCAGAGTCTGGTTACGAGGCCGTTCGACCGGTCAGCCGAGTGCCTGGACTTTTCCCTTTGAGCACCGACCTGACGAACGAGTACCTCAAGCAGGATGACTGGCGTCTGCCGGCCCAGGAGGAGTACTTGTGGATGTCGAGTTTCGGGGCCCACATGGCCGCACTTTTCGTGGCGCTCGACGAGCTGCTACCTTAAGTCCCCGCCACTAACCAGGACTTCACCCCCTACCTCGCGAGAGCTCGGAATCACGCCGAGGCCATCGACAAGGCGTTTCGTTTTCGCCTAGCCTTCCTGCGGAAGCTGAATGAGATCAAGCGGGTGCACGGTGACCAGGGTGCTCTGGACGTGCTGCGAGCTCAGCATTTTCAGCCTGCTTCGGAGCATTTGGGTTCTGCGATTTTTGGGGACCTCATGAGGGACTACGAGCGTCGTGTCTTCGAGGCGACCGTTGCCAGCAGCGCCAAGGCGACCGCTACTTCTCGAGTAGCGGCTGCAGCTGCAGGTCGCGGGCGTGAGCTAGGACGGGGCGGCGGCCGTGGACGTGGTCGCGAAGGTGAGCACGAGTGACGGTGTGGGGTGCCGCTCGTCGGAGCTGCAGGAGCCTTGCGAGGCCACCTTTCGGTGACCGCCGCAAGACGCACCCTTGCAGCTCAACGGCGGGATGAGCGCCCTGTGTCAGGACCTGACCCCCCCCACCTTACAGACTTCATTTAGACCTTCCTCGGTGCGGCGCTTCTTACAGCTACAGCCGAGTGCGGCTCAACCATCCGCACGCCTGCACATGGCGGCTCAACCATCCGCCTTTCTTACTACCCCATCTCTGCGTTCGTCGGTTGTTACACTACGTGTTACAACCGGTTCGCAACGACCAAGTTTCGCGCGTGTACGTTACGCACGTGACAGGCGCTATGAGCGCGAAGGGCGCGCGGGGCGGCCCTCTTACCTGAACCTAGCCCCGCAAACCCGTACTGGAGCTACTGCAAACCCGTCCAGCAACTACCGGCCAACCGCCGGGAACCTAACCGTTGCTGCCGAGTACTTTGCGAACAGTAGCCGTGCCGGTGGAACTCTGTCAGTAAAACGACGCACTTACGTAATTGACGAGCCCGCAGCTATCGCTCCATGGGCTGCGTCGCTGCGATCTCGACTGCAGGACGCGTTCGGCTCAGACGAGCTAGGCCAGCGGACGCTCGACCTGCTCTCCAGCTCCCTCAGCGCTCAGACCCTCCAGAGCTACGCCGGCAGGTTGTCTCAGTTCGCTGAGTTCTGCCACGACTCCGAGAACATCAGCCCGCTGGAAGCGACTACTGCTACTGTTGTTCGGTACGTTGCCTGGATCGGGGAACGAGGGCACATCGCAGCTAAATCGCTGCAGCCCTACCTGTCTGCCATCAACACCTTCTTCGAGCTGCGCAACCTCGTCCCGATCGCCAACGACAGCCTACACCTCACTTCAGCAAGACGTGGGTTAATGTTGCGTCAGCGCCGACTGGACGCTGCCCCTTTGCGTGTCCCTCTGCCTGCGGATGTAGCTTTCCGCTTCGTCTCAAAGGCCGAGCTAATTGTGTCTGCTCCTTACCCAGAGTCCCACCTCGACTACCGAGCCCTCTTGGCCTCGGTTGTCAACTTCCTGTTCTTTGCCAGGGGCCTTACTGGCGTCTCCTGTCGAGTGCAAGATGTGCATGTCGACACCTACAACATCACCTTGCAGATCTACCGCGAGAAGGGTCGCGCTGGCCGGCGGGGACCCGACGACCTGCGCGTACTTCTCCTTCCAGTGTCCGAGCACCCTCGAGTGGCACGTCTTTTGCACCACTTCATCGACAACGTCCAGTCTGTCCCCCTGGTTACTGTTGGCTTGGCTGCCTCCAACTTCTGGGCTGTCAATGTGGCTGAGCAGTCAAAACCTTGGACTGCGGCTACGATGTCAGACTGGTTGTCTGCAGCAGTCAACCTAGTCAACGCTGCCCCCCCTGCTGGCACTTCCTGGACTTCACACAGTCTACGCAAGGGCGCAGCCTCTGCAGCAAACGCCATCGGAGCGCCACTGTCCCACATCCGCTACCAAGGCGGTTGGGCCACTAACTCTGATGTCGTTCTAGACTACATCGACCCCAACGTTCTTCCTTCTCCTGGCGCGTGGTTCTTCTTTGGACACATCGCCCCCCTCCGCCACTTCCAAGTCCAACAGGACTCCGCAGCGGTGGCCTTCCCAGTGCCTCCTTCATGACTTGGCGCTACCCCTTCTCCGTCAATCCACCGCTCTCTCCGTTCGCTCAAGACTGGCAAAACCAGACTCAACTTTGAAATGATCTAAACTAGTTTATGGGGTTTCCATCCTTGACCTAACCGCTTTTTAGCTACAAGTGCTGCTCAGTGGTACGGGAACTAGTAACTGTTGTTGCGCCCTTGTTGGGTGCAGCACGAGTAGACATAAAAGCAGCCAGAACAGCTGAGCCTGCCATCTTCCAGTTTTCGCTGCGTTCCACGCAGCGCCCCCCCTGACTCCGTTTTCCCTCCACGCTTTCGCTGAACCATCCTGCCAATTTCGGCTCTTGATCGTGTAAAACAGCCTGCGCGACCTTTTTGGCAGAACCAGACTCAACTTTGAAATCTCCATATTCAGTGCATCGGCACCCGCACTCGTAGTGTGCTATCACGAGCAATTATTCGCAGCAATCCGCTTTGTATGCTGTAGCCTCGGCACTCAGCATCATCAGCACCCTTTAATTAATCCCCGTGTACGACTATATATACTCAGACTACCTGTAGTATATACATACCTGAAGGTTATATCTGGACCTGTCGCTTAGGCGCAGTAGTCGCTATATATACAACAATTACAGGCAGGAGGCCGCCGCCGGCCGCCTGAGGTTGCGCTTGCGGGCGGGGCCACATCGCAGAGGGAGAGAGGGCCCCGCTACTTGTATAATACTCCCCGTCCCGCCACCGCCGCCAGGTCGACATACTAGACGCTGACGGCGGCTAATCGACCAACAACCACCGTTTAAAAGTATTTGCTACGCTAGCCGCTTCGTCACCACTTGCCGCCCCCGAAAGAGCAGCCGTCCAGCAAGCGGAACGGCCGCAAGTAGTATGCGAATATATTATCCTGGCCCAGCTCCGAATCGTGTATATATCTGAGCTATCCACCCGCCCCCTGCGGGCCTCCCTCGCCCAGCAGCGCTGAGGAGGCAACTTGTGGACATCACCCGAGGTTTGAAAACTGCTACCTGCATACTGATTACCCCCCCCCCCCCCCCCCCCTCCCCCCGTCCCAGTGCATCGGTGTTTTTCTGGCATTGCGACTTACGCCGGGGCGAGTGGCTGTTCAGATGCTGGTGGGGGCGGGGCGGTCGCTCCCGGTCGCGAGGGTATAGTCCGAAACCATCCCCACATCTAGTCCCCCCTCACTTCTTGTAGGGATCCAACGTCGAATCTCGTCCTATAAATCTTCGACACCATAGATCCTTAAAATGTAAGTCGAAGCTTCTTTCCTCGCTGCGAGCTTCCCAAGGATGGAATACGCTTGTGCTCAAGTTTTCAAGCCATCACGGGGACTGCTGACTGTTTCGTATGATGTGGTCACGTGATATAGCCCTAGGGGCGGTGCGCGAGGTTCGACTGTTGGTTCCACACAGCCGTCGGCGACCATCGCGAGCAAAGCCTGGGCGGGACTCATCCAGCGAAACTCTGGGACCTCTTCCGGTACGAGTTTCGGGGAGTATGGCGTGTGGAGGTCGTGGCGTGCTTCTGCTGTTGTGGACGGTCGGGCCCGTCACGGAGTAATAAAGTACAGCCGGCTGACGTTGTGTCGGCGCGCTAAATACATACAACTGCAGGAGCCATGGGGCTCGGGAGGGCGTCGATACTTGTACCAGCCGTCGTGCTGTTCATCCTGTTGGATGGTACTCTCGGAAACGTGATCGACACAGAACAAGCACCGGAGAACAATGTCACGCACCCCGCCGATAGTACGAGCCCCCTTGCCGTTCCGTTTTCAACCTTGTCGTGTGTCGGAACCGCCGAGGTCGCTGTTTGTGCCTATCTTATACCACCCTTCGAGCGCAGGGCTGGCCCTCCATCGCCTTCTCGCACACTGGGACTCGCAGCGTATTCCCTCCGGCGAGAGCTGGGGGGTTGCCGGCGAGCAGCGCCTGGACTGGGACTTGAAGGTGGACCCATGCGGGAGTGCGTCGTGCAGCGCCTCCGTCCATGCTCAGCGACGCTGCAACTGGGAGGGCCTCCACTGCGAAGGCTACAGAGTGCACGCCATGTAGGTCGCCACGCCCTATTCTTAGCGTACGTGAAAGCACAATAGTACACTTGACTACATGAGGAGTGACTTTGCGCACGGCGCTGATACTCTGCGTGTGCCTGCATCCAGTGTTCTGCCTGCGCGTGAACTGCAAGGGAGTTTCGAAACCCATTTATGCCGTTTGCGAGAGCTTCGTCGATTAGATTTGAGCGGGAATCTATTCAGCGGCCAGCCCCCCTTACATGGTTGCGACGCCATGCCGAACTTGACAGCAATGGATATCTCCAACAACCGTTTCGAGGGCGAGGTTCCCTTTGCGGACACCGCGTTGCCTCGCCTTGTGCTGCTCAACATCAGCAGCAACAACTTCGATGAGCGCTTCCCAATCAACTGGGGCAGAAAGATGGAGGCATTGGAAGTCCTGTGAGTGCCTTTCCCACCGCCAGGCCAGTGCGGATACGTCCGTGCATTCTTTAGTGGTCCACAAGGGTGCCGCCTACCATGCATCTCACGGCCTGATTCTTGTCCCCCATTCACCCAAGGACCTGGCGCACAACGACATCAAGGGGCTCCTACCAGAATCACTGCCAGTGATGGAGAGCCTGAAGCTACTGTGAGCGCCCTCGCCCCGGTCATGTATGCGCTTGACAATCCATCCACACCAAGGAGCAACAGCGGCAAAGGCTTCCTCGCAGCACCGTTCTGCTCATTTGCCACCTTCCCTCCCCCGGCGCGGCTCTTCTCCCCTGCAGTGTGCTGGATTACAATTGCAGGTTGTGTGGGCAGCTCCCTAATCGCTTGTCCGACCAAGTGACCGTCAGCCTTGAGGGTACCAACATTGGGTCATGGATGTGCAGCTTTGAGGACTGCCACCAGTCGACATCGTTGTTCGTTGCACAGATCGGTATGTCCCAGCCTACCAAAAGACTTTCTGACCATATCTTGTCAGCCGCAACCGCCTTCTTTCAAGTTTCATACCCTGGATAAGCTGACACCAAAATCCCCCCTTCCCCCCCCCCCCCCCCCCCTTCCCCTCCCCCCTGTAGCTGTGTCAGCTTCCGCCATTTGCTGCTTCTTTGCAGTCTGCTCCGCATCGAGGCATATGCGGCGGCAGCAGCAGCATGAGAACAATATTCCTGCGGCAGGTGCGGCAGGGCTGCTGCTGTGTCTATGCGGGCGCGTGCACAGCGGGGTGTCTGTGTACCTGGGGGGCGGAGAGGGAAGGGGGTCCAAGAGACAGCTACCCAGTGCCGCAATTATACAGCTATTCGTTGTAGGAGGTGGTCACTGTCAGATGTCAAGGGGTGGGAGGGGGTCGCGCGACATGTTGTGTTAGGGAGGTGGTGGTCCAATCATGACTGTGCCAGGGCGGGGCAACATCGTAGCCAGGTTGTATGAGCAAATACCGGGAAAACTCCGACAAGCTCAATGGGGGGGCGACCTTATTTGGGATGTACTTCTAGGGCAACCAGGTGGTCTTGCAGGTTGTAGCATAGTGCGGTGTTTGTGGGCTAGCATGGGCATGAGATGAGTGTCCTGCTATTGCAAGTAGTTTGCTGGCAGGATACCTGCCCCTGTTGCTTGTGTGCAATGAATAGCAGGCACGCCAACGTTAGCTGGAACTGCTATTCTGTCAGATGAGGTATGCTTGGTGTTACCAGACTTCTGTTGTTGTGTATTTTTTGTTGTGTTGTGTTGTGGTAGAGGCACGGTTGGGATTTGAGGGAGGGTGGATTGGTTGTGGGCTGCCAGATGCCATTGCTGAGAGGTAGTCGCTGCGTTGCTGCTACAGAGGAACAAAATGCAGCAGTGAAGAAGGTAGTCATGCGGAGCGTGGAGCTGCTGGAATGCGTTGGCTCCCTGGTGGCCATGCCCGGCGATGGCGATCAAGTGTTTGTGGCGCTTCCTGTCTCCCAGGTATGCTGAAATGCCAAGCCGCATTGCTGCACAACTATAACTGAATTCATCTTGTGCACGATGAGTCATGCATACCCTTCTGTACCTCTTGCCCTTAGCTGTGGGGAAGTGTGGCAGATCTTGCTCTGATCGGATACACTACACCAGGTTGTGGACATATCATAGAGGGTGTTAATAGACCCTAAGTCGGGCACCCACATGACGCGAGTAATGTATACTTGATAGCTGTGTCAGAGCTGACTCCTGGTGCACCCCGCTTTCCAACCAATCAACCACTGCCCCCACAGATGCTTCCGCTATTCCACCGCGGATTCACCAAAGTGATACAAATTGAGGACGGCGTGGCTGTGGGCGCTGATTCGGAATCGCGGGCATCGGCAGAGGATGCGGCAGAAGACATCCGCATCCCAGTAGGGGAAGAGGCGGACAACAGCATTGACCGCTCCCAAGGGTTAATGCCCGGGGAGAGTCGGTTGCCTGCGATGACCACAGAGCGAGCTGCAGGCAGCACCAGGGATAGCGAGGATAGCGTGGCGCCAGCTTTGCTAGCTCAAAGCATAGGACCGCTGGCGCTGTGATTTGCGCCCATGCCCAGCTTGCTGAAGGCTGTGCGCACAGGGCGTTAATTCCTCATCAAATCTTAAATACGCATTATGCGGCTAGCACGGCACTCAAACAGTGAAGTGTTTGTATTGATTTTTAATTATGTATATAACACTAGCCAAATACTACTGCTGACAGAGGGTATGTAGTCTATTGTCACGAATGTGATGTGGCCAGTTGTTTCTATGCAACTACTTTTCTGGAATATAATAGGAACAGCTTCGCCATATCAACCGCGTGCGTGGCGGCAGAATATCTCAGCCCACGGCCCTTGGCAGCTCTAGGCAATGAGGGCGGGCCATAACAGAGGTTGGGGGATACCCGGGGGGGGGGGGGGGGGGGAGGGTGAATCGTGCCAGGCTTTGCATCTGCGTTGGAGGTTGGAGGCATGACAGAGTGGGGGAGACAGCGAGGGCAAACACTAAAGCATGACCAAATAATTAGCAAAAAGCAATGACGTATGTCATGGACAGACCATAAGGTGTCTGAGACGCGCGCATGGGTTCAGGAATGAATTCTCTATTGCCATGGAGAGAAAGGTCATGCAGCATTCGACACCCCCCCCCCCCCCCCCCAAAAAAAAAAAAAAAGAAAAAAATCAAAAAATCAAAAACTCAAAAACTCAAGCGCCTGAATCTTTTGCTTCAGCCGCCAATGGCGTGGGAACTACGTCCAGTTTAGCGCCATGTTGTTGAAGCCCACACATATCAGACAGTGAACACACAGGCCCATCCACCATGTAGACCTTCGTGCTTTCATGCATGAACGATGCAAATGGCTGGGCTGGCCGCTCTACAATAACATGTTGCTGTTTTACAAGAAAACAAGTTGTCTACATTGTCGTCCTTAGCGAGATGATACCATTGATAATAGGAAAATCTCTAATACCGACTTTGACCGTATGCCCCAGCGTGGGAGGCGATTCGAATACAATAGCGGAGAGTTTCTATATTAAGCATACCCCATGGCCATCACAGTACATTCGGGATGGGCGCCGAGGGCAACATTCATTCGCAGACTTCCACGACGTGCAAAGATATTTGTGAATTATTGGCATATTCTTTTCGCTGCTTCTCACTTGCTGCTGACTCGCACTCAAGGGCGTTCTCCTATCAATCATAGGTGATGATTTTGTTATAATCAATTATAACGGCGTGTCATCTGATTTTCCCCGCAGCTAGCGGGCGGGACTGGCCTTGGGAATGATACAATTCGAGCGTTTCCGGTATATACCGAGACCGTGTACATTGTCCCATGTAGAGGTGGAATGTGCATGGATCTTGCACGGTTCCCCTTGCCGCTGTAGTAAAGTGACGATTGGAACTAACATAACGTTAGGCGCAGGTGGCAGCCACGGGGGTACATATCGGTATATCAGCATGTCTACTTTTTTGCACGTGCTGAACACCGGCGGAAATTACTGCCTAAGTACTATAATCTGTTAAAACGCGTTGGTGGACTCCTGTGCGGCCTTTGGAGGGGCCGACGACCACCACCATGGGTATACAGTATATCTGCCGCCCAACGTTGCCCCAGCAGCAAGGCAGCGCGCCGCCAACACAGAAGACCACCAAAAACGACGAAGGAGACCGAGTCGGCCGAGGACCCGCGCCTCGCGCAGGGGCGGACCAACGCCCGTGCTCGCCGGCGACAAGCGACTAAAAAGTGATAACCTAGGCACCTCCGACGACCGCCTAAATGGACAGCAACTGCCGGCCCGCAGCAGCGCTGCCCCGCTGCAGCACAAATGCGTAGATACAGCAAAGTAAGCCACCTACCGTGTCAGCCGCGGAGGCGCGGCGCGCGCATGAGGGGCGCACACTCGTAGAGGCGCCCGCGCTCGCCTACGAAAAGTCCCAACCCGGGAGATACCCCCAAAATACCACCCGGAAAATGAATGAGGCCGTTGTCGACACCGAAACACGGGTCGTCTGTCAGTCCGATTGTCGTTGGCGATTCCGATGACAGCGACCCGGCAGCCCAAGCAGCCGATCCATTATTGGTGCGGACCATGCGCATGCATGCGGAGAGGGGGGCGAGTTGGGGGCGAGCCCTCACAACGCAAGAAAAGGGCCTTCGGCAGCGCCCTCTCGACGCTCGGGGGGCCTCGTCCATAGTGTCGTCGTTTGGCTCACCGCCGGGGGTGGCGTGCCAACGTGGTTGACCCGCGTCGCGCAAGCCGCGGCGCTCGAGCATGCGGGCGTCGCGATCGTGCATGCGGCGAAGTTGGGCAACCGCCCGGGACGCGTAGTCCGCGCGCGAGTCATTTTGGGTGGTTTTCAGCCTTAGCCAGCTACTTCGTGGGCGTCCAGCGTAATCATACTGAACAAAACTCCATGCTCCGCGCTGGCAACTATGGCGCGCAAAATCACGATCATGGCGGCGTTTAGGAGTTCCCGCGCGCCCGACCGAGTTGGAATGCATACGAGGAGGTATCGGCGCGCGCGGCGTGATTTATTCGGGGGGTTCAATCGCCGGCACGTTCCGTAGGTACGCGCACGCTCTCTGGGAAGTTCGGGTCTTGCTCCAGGTGGACCCGAATAGAATAAAAAATTTAAAAATGTGGCGGGTTTGCACCGCTAAAATTACGGCGGCAGGTGACTTGAAGGCCACCACGAATCTGCGCGCGTCCCGAATCGTAGCGGTAGTGCCTGCCCAATCCACGATAGCTGTCTCGCCTTATTCGGGCCACGAAGGTCGGAGGTGGAAGGAGTGGGGTAGGCGTCGAGGTCTAGGCCGTCGTCGGCCATAAGCTGCCGGACAACTGCGATATGCGTCTGCCCCGAATGGCCGCAATTGAAGCGATAGTCGAGAGCCCTTGACAGTGCCCGTGCTAGCTCCTCCTGCGACGTGGGGATGAGCCGGTGATCGAGGCTAGAGAGCGGAAGGCGACATTCTATGACATGCCAGAAAAAGTCTCTACCGGCACGCTCCTAGGCGGTGTTTTGGCCGTCGGCCTGCGCGCCCGGCCGCTCGCCACTGAGTCGTAGTCGCCATTCTTAGCCGCCGCGGTGGCCGTAGGCGTCCTCCGGGTAGCAACCAACGCTTCGTCCCGCATGCGCGGAGGCAGACACTCGGGCGGACGCAGTACGCGGTCTGATCTTCGAAGTGTGCTTGACTACCTCCAGCAGCTCCAGCACGGCTGCCGGAGGCAGCCAGGCGGACCTTCGAGTCCGGGGTCCGCGCAGTGTCTTTTCAAGGTCGATTGGCTCGACGCCCCCTAGGCCCGCCGCCTCATAGGGCTCCAAGAGGATACCCGCCAGGTGTTGCGTGATCTTATCCCCCGTGAGGCCCGGCAGCTGCGGGCTGTCGAGCCACACGTCGTGGGGCATGCGTTGAATCTCGTCCATTGCTTCTTCCGAGTCGACGCAAGGTTGAATCGGGAGATGGATATAGTCGAGGACCAACTGCGATTAAGCCGTGAGTCCCCTCGTCCGCATGACGCTAGAGAACCCGCTGGGCGCCAACGCGCGTTAGCTATAACTTTACCGTCCCGGTAGTAGTCACGAGACGGGTTTGTCTACCCCCCGGCGTCCTTGGCGCCGAGGTCGGTAGCGATTTAGAGCCAATGCGAAGCTGGTCCGCCTGGCCGGCCGCCGGGGCATAGTCTCAGCATCTGGTGATCCATGTAGCCAGCCGCCGCCGCGCCGTCTACTCAGCGCGATTGGCTACATCGATTGGGTGGTCGGCCGGCACAGCGTCGTCAAGGATGAGCGACACTGTATGGGACTCTGGGTAGCCTCTGGGCTCGCCTATCACTGTCAGTTGTCCCGGGCGAGGCAGTGGGCGCAGGTAGCGCGGCAGCAGCCGCGAAGCTGTAGCACCCGGGAAGTTCGGGTTTGGGGTAGTGGGTGCAGGTGCTGAATATCCCGAGTTTTGGCCACGCTAGCCTACAATAGGACCGGCGCGACGGGCGCTGCGGCGTTTACATGTCTTGGTCCATGACGGCTAGGGTGATGGGGATGTCGGCAGGGGGGTGCGACGGCGCGATGCCGGCGGCTGAGTCGGTGGGTGGTGGGTGGGCTACGTTATTGGCGGCGGGTACCCCGCAAGGACCTCACTCCGCCGGCCTTATCCACGAAGTTTCCAAAATGAGAATTGAGTACTACTCTCTTAACACCGTAAAAAGCGGCGGAAAGGCATGAAGTCTAGATGATGCAATGCAGTGGGATGCGGGGGCGGAGGGGATGGGTCGCTTCGCACTGAGCGGGTTGCTTGAGGGGCGGCGCCTCTCACAACCTCTCTACCACACCAAAGGATGGGTGCGTGGGGCTAGTGACATAATGTTGTATGAGCGGTACAACCCTCGCGAAAACACTATGCTAGTTGTTAGGAGAGGGGAATAACTGTTCTTGAGATGCGGACCCCGAGGGGGGGGAGTAGCTATATAGGGACTTGGCATGCAGAGCATGGTTGCATACTACGGGCTTTGGCCGACCCTACGCATGTTCATGCAACCGGGCCACGTGAGACAGGGTTGTCCTGCGTAGTTTGAACAAACAAACTAAAATATAATTCTTAGAGAAAGGTATTTCAATTTCAATTTCGATAGCGTGTCGTCACTCAGGGTGTGGCCGGAGCATTACTCGCAGTTAACATTATGGTTAAACCGGAAATGCTGACTACATGCGCCACCGCGTATTAGGGTGCAGTGCTGCCGCGTTTAGGGCTCAATCCATCCCTAGCACGCCTAGGTCTCTCTGCCCTAGGGTTGCGGGGTGATGGGGTATCCATAGTGGGTTTGCTGCTGCGGAGCTATACAAGGAAGACGTCCCATGGAGCGCTTGATCCAGCGAGGTTGCGCCGTGTGCATGGGTAGTAGTGGGGCGCCCGACCACATAACCGATTTGCCCCATTGTAAGTAAGCGCGGAACCTCTTCTTGAGCGATGTCCCGTCGTTTTATACAACCACGGCGCTCTTCACCCGCTCCACACCCGCGTCAAGGTCGCCCATCGCATGCATAGCAATGCGCAAGGACTTTTGCAATAAATGTACTAGCCCCGCCAGTCCACCACCCGGCCTCCATTGCCATCGTCCACATGCCGTCGCGTGAGGCCATGACGTGAAGGGCATTCGCCCTAGGGTTGCGGGGTGGTAGGGTCTCTAGCATGCCATGACCACATGCCGTACCCACAGATATTGCCCAAGAATGCTCCACTTGGACATGACTGTGGCACTTTGAGGAATTGAAATGTGGTATGTTGGCTCAAAGTCGTCGGGCGTTATAGCCAAACTCCTACTAGTGGGGCATATCCAAGTGGAGCATTCTCGAGCAATATCTGTGGTACCCACACGAGGTGGGAAGGGCAGGTAATCATGGCATGCTGGAGACCCTACCACCCCGCGACCCTAGGGCGAATGCCCTTCACGTCATGGCCTCACGCGACGGCATGTGGACGACGGCAATGGAGGCCGGGTGGCGGACTGGCGGGGCTAGTACATTTATTGCAAAAGTCCTTGCGCATTGCTTTGCATGCGATGGGCGACCTTGACGCGCTTGTGGAGCGGGCGACGAGCGTTGTTGTTATATAAAACGACGAAACATCGCTCGAGAAGAGGTTCCGCGCTTACTTACAATGGGACAAATCGGTTATGTGGTCGGGCGCCCCACTACTACCTATACACACGGCGCAACCTCGTTGGATCAAGCGCTCCATGGGACGTCTTCCTTGTAGCTCCGAAGCAGCAGACCCACTCCGAAACCACACATTATTTATTCGCCTGAGGCTTGACATCAGTTCTCGACGTACTGGCTGACCAGGTACCGCCGCCTGTATACGACAGGCGGTACGAGTAGTCGTGGCACTGCGCTGATAAGGATCCTTAAATAGTTACAGTAATTAGTATCCGCTCAGCTGACCTGGCAGGAAAAACAGCATACGAGTATACGAATATCGGAGGAATATATCCAGCGGATGGAAGCCCTGATGTAATAATAAAAATATATCCAGCGGATGCATGCACAGTGGGAGAATAGGGGTAGAGATAAGAGTGCCGGTATGGTCGCTAGTAGGGGTAGTCGTTAATCCTTACATATCGTCCTTGTGTGCTGGGGAGAGCGCCCGTACTGCGTGGAGCGGCGGCTGGCGAGTGGCGATATATATGGTCGCTATGGCGGTTCCCGCGTCTGGTGGCCCGTAATCCCTTAGCTGGATTTCCTTCTGGATTTATGTACGGATGTCTTGAATGTTGCAGCTAGCGCATTTAACGTTAAAACCATCATATACATGAAATATTATCTGATTATTTATATTTTCATAATAATTATTTATTCTTCATTTATTTCTCATACTTAAACATAGAATTAAACATAATAACTAGTTGTTATCATGGATATCAATATATTGACTCATGTATATACCATTTAGCCACATAAGAACAACATACTATATATATATATATAATTGTATGTAATACTATACATAATATATAATACAAATAATGGATAAATAATATTATATATAATATTTGCTGCAACGCGGGTAGTCGTGCGAGCATAGCGGATATATAGTCGCTGTGCATACACTTCCTTGGATATGTCTATATTTACGTAGGGATTACATATATGGAGTCGCTATGCATGCAGCATGTCCGTCCTGCTAGCTGCTGCTGCTGTCTTCGTATAATAACGGTGGTACCAGTACCTAAAGTCACCAACTATTTACGTGCACCCCGGGCGGGGACGAGTACTGGTAGTTGCTACGAGTAGTACTGGTTGGCATCAGCATGGCGGTGAATAATAATTACCCTATGGTGAATAATAATTAACCTATAATTAGGTTAATAATATATAATAATAATAATAATACCCTATGAAGTCGCTATAATTGGCGATGCTCGAGCACGGTACCTGTATGAGTCGCACCGGGTACGTACTGCCAGGTACGGTAGGTCTGCGCCATTTTACAGTTGTCTCCAGGCGACTACATCTGGGAGAGAGGTGGGCAGCCGACGCACTCCCAACGGCCTCTTTTGCATTGGCCGGCACTGCCGCCACGTTCTACCAGCAGTCGCACCGGGCGGCTGACAGTCGGTGGTCAACCTGTTCGTCACATTTTGAGAATCGCTACTAGTATATTCGACCTTTATTCCCAGCTTTATTCGCGCTGTAGAACATTTGCTCGGCAAGCGGTGTTTGATCTCGGCCGAGCAAAACGGACGATCTTCAGCAATTATTCAATTGCGGCGAACCGCCACATGCTGGTACCGAGTTAATGCGTTGTGTCACTACGGATGGCTGCAAGCAGACATCCTACGCGGTTACATAGTCCTGAGATGTACCCACAGGGCCACAGGCGTCAGTGTGCTCAGGTGCGTGCGTGTCGGTCGTCGCCTCGTCGCGGCCGCGTTTCGCGCTCAAGCCATAGCGGGCGCTGCGGTCGTCCGACATATATGCGGTCGTCCGACATAGGCGGCATGTCCCTGCCTTCACTGAACCCACACATATAATAATTCACATGCATAACGTAGCGAGTACTAGAGACTAAATCATATATCGACCAACGTAGCGCGCCCACTGCTAGTATACCGGTAGTCGTTATATAGTTGTGCACCTCTCATGGCAGTAGCGACTACATGCTCCGCAGTAGTCGTAAATATAATTATATAATTATAAAAACGTGCGCGCGTCGGCGTAAAAATGCGGATCGTATAAAAACGGGCGCCGGGCCGTGAGCACTTCTGCTAGCGAGTGCATTCTTTATTTGCTCCACTTCGAGACTCTCGTCCCAGAATTCTGTGACGGTGTTGATGGCTCGCACTGTGCGGAGTACACGTTACGCCTGCCACCCATTTCAGGTCGTCACCCTCTGTTCCCGCTGCCAGCAGCCGCCGGCAACACATCTCCCGGGTGCATATGCGGTAGTGCGGTACATGCAGCTCGCAAGATGACGAGCCACCTCCCGCGACGGCATCCACGTCGAGTCGTTCACTGACGCGCTTGCTGGCTCTATCGGCCTACTGGTGCCCCAAACACGCCTGCAGGCGCCATGATGCTCGGAAGAATGGTATTAGCTGTACCGGCCGTTGTCCTGTTCGTCCTGATCGACGGTGCTGTGGGAAACGATATCGACACATCACTACGGCCAACGCCCGGGCACAACGCCACGAACCCAGTAGACAGTACGGGCCTCGCCCGACCAGCTCAGTGCAATGCCAGTTTGCCGCTCCGTTTTTAATGTATTTTTATTATGTTTGATTTGTTTTCCCATCGTAATATAAAGTTGAATGTACCAGGTATTATTTACATTTTATTATATGAAGGAAACGCAAACCACAACGCTAGCCCTGAGCCCGTGACACGCCTTCGACCGCAGGGCTGGCCCTACATGGCCTTTTCACCCTCTGGGCCTCGCAGTACACTCATGTGACAGGCACGAACTGGGGCATCCCACACAGAAGGTACGGGAAGAAGCGCCCAGACTGGGACTTGTCTGTGGACCCCTGTGGCAGTGCGTCGTGCAGCACCTCCACCCAGGGGCAGCAGCGCTGCAACTGGGAGGGCCTCACCTGTGAAGGCTACAGAGTGCACGCCATGTAAGTCGCCGTGCATGTTTGGAGCGCGCGGAAGCACATGATGATGCTGTTCTGCCTCGATTTAATGAAGTTTTATCCCTTAACTATGGCGCACAAGGTGATGGGGTGGCTTGTCACTGCGCTGATTCTGTATGTGCATGCTTGTGTGCAGTGAGCTGCCTGGGCGTGCGCTGCAAGGGACGAGCTTCGTTACCCACATATGCCATTTGCAAGAGCTCCGTCGACTGGATTTGAGCCGGAACCGATTCCGCGGTCGGCCTCCGCTACGAGGCTGCCGAGCCATGCCAAACTTGGCGGCAATCGACATCTCCAACAATCTCTTTGAGGGCGAGGTACCCTTAGGCGACACCCTTCTGCCGAGCTTGGTGCTGCTCATCATCAGCCGCAACAGTTTCAATGGATTCTTACCTGACAGTTGGGGCAGCAAGATGGGGGCGTTGGAAGTGCTGTGAGTGTCCCAACCCCAGCATGGGCATACGCACTGCCATTCTCCTCCTCTGTCCCAGCTCGAAGGGGAGATGCCTGCTGTTCATCTCAAGACCCAGTGCTTCTTGTCACTGTCCACGCAGGGACCTGGGGTACAACAACATGAAGGGGCCCATACCGGAGATTTTGGCTACGCTTGAGAGCCTCCGGCTACTGTGAGCACTTCCGCTCCATTGTCACATTATGCATTCCATATGCCTCCTCCGCACATAGCAGCGACTGGGAAGCCTCATGCAGCCAAATAGTCATGTTGACTTATCCCCCCCCCCCCCCCCCCCCCCCGCCCCCACTCCCTTGCCATTCCATTCAGCGTGCTGGACTACAACTGCGGACTATGCGGGCAACTGTCGAACCGCTTGTCCGACCAGGTGACTGTCAGCCTAAAAGGCACCAACACTGGGTCAGGGACTTGCAGCTTTGAGGACTGCCAGCAATCCACGCCGTTATTCGTAGGGAAAATCGGTATGTTGAATCATCCCGCCGCGAAAGAGGAGCACAGCATCACATTCTGCATGCTGCAAGCCGGCAACCGCTTGCATTCAACCCCTGCGCAACCACACGCTCACCCTTTTCTGCCGCTCACGTTTGTGTAAATCCTGTCTCCCCTGGCAGCTGTGACAGTCACCTCCATTTGCTTTCTATTTTTTGGAGTTTGCTGCGCCATGCGGAGTTTAGCGCGTCGGCGGCAGCAGCGGAGCAATGTCCCTACGGCAGGTGAGGCATGACTATTACGGGGGCCAGTGCAATGGGGAGGGGAGGGAGGGATCACGTGTAGCCACCTACCCCATTCTGATGCTGGAAAGCGCAGGTAAGATGATAGAATAATGAATCATGGGAAGTGATGGGGAAAGAGTGAACGAGGATCAAATGAGCGTCATGGAGGTGCCGTTTTTTTGTCGGACGGCCTTAGAGCTAATGGGCTGTTTTGATTGCCCGCTTGGTCATGTTGGAATAGGGTAAACCTTACACATTAGTCATTGGTGAGATTAAGTATGTCAGGGCTTGCACTCCCGGATTGTATGACCTTAGAGTTTGGAGATTTTCTAGGACTGTGGGGCAAAAGGAATGGCGGTGTGACTACATGAAATGATGGCCACTGCTGCTGCCATTCATTGAATTGCAACTGGCATATACGATGTGGATAGAATAATTATACGTGATTTATTATGGCGAAGTGTATCTAGTCCTTTCAGCTCACCATAATGTACACGTTTGTTATCATGCTGTGATATATTGATCAGCAATATAGGATATAGCCTCTTGTATCAAGCTGCATCATTTTTCGGGGGCTGTAATATGTCGCTGCGGAAGGGAGGGGCGGGCAAGCAATTTGCGGCCTATACTGACAAATATTATACTGGACACGGCTGTGTTGCAGAGGAGCAAAACGCAGATGTGAAGAAGCCGATTACGCCGGGAGTGGAGCTGCGGGAATGCGTTGGCTTGCTTGTAGTCATGCCAGACGGCGGCAACCACGTGTATGTTGCTCTTCCCGTGTCCCAGGTATGCTGGGGCGCCAGGCCACTACCTTGCCCCACTGGGGACAACATCAAGTGCCCGATTCCATCCCAAAGAAATTCAAGTTATAAAGACCGCTTCCGGTATACATAAATGTAATAGATATAGGAACCTCATCTACTTACTATACTTGCTCCAAACTTTCTTGTTAACTATTTACAAACAGGGCAGTGAGTGTATATAGTTACCAACGCACACCTACACGCCATGTATGTGTGACAGCCAATAGTGTGTACGAGGGTGGCAGCTGCGACGATTGTCGTAGGTGGAACTCACGTTGATGCCCCCCCCCCCCCCCCCCCCTTCATCTTCCCCTCACAGAAACTGCCACTATCTGGAGACCTCGGAAAGTTACCATCGTCAGCGATGGCACAGGATGTGACCACATCAAGTGGTGACAGTGAGTCAGGATTTCCAGCACCACATGGAGTAACAGCCGATATCCGCAGCCAAGGAGGCGGATTGGAGAATGTTGGCGGTGGTTCCACAGAGCTTATCCCCAGACAGAGGGAGATGCTTGTCTTGAGCGCCGAGCAAGCGCAAGCCGCAAGGCAGCACTGATAGCGAAGATACCCCTACAAGCGCTTGTGGCATCCTCGGTTTCATTTGTGGGGGTGCCAGGCGTGAATGGCATTGCCAAGTCTGGCAATGGTATGTGCACGCAGGTGTTCATAGCAGAGCGACTAAAGAGTTGGCTTTGGTTTTTAATGAATAAAATTTCAACGGAAGTGAATAGGCGACAGCAGGTAGCCAGACTCATGGAGTGATACTGGTGCTACTGATGATATGAAATATTATTGATGCTAACGATGCCGATATGAAATATCCTGATATCGATCCTGATGTGACTTGTATGATACATATTGTGCTGCTGCTGATATATATGCTGGTGGTCGCTATACCGGTACTAGTACTCATCGTACTAATATACATGTATTTATATTAAGATCCATGTGGACATGCGGGCCATGTGAACATGGAGCCTCCATTGACCCGTGTCCACATGGCCGTACCATCTACACATGGAGTTAACCGAAAACGGCCCATGCGTACACGGGTCGTTGGCTGACCGCCCATGTACACATGGACTGCCCTCGACAAACGACCATGGACCGGCCCATGTACGCATGGAGCGCGATACTTGGACCATTTACGCATGGATCCACGCTATCCAGCCTATGGTAAGTTTTTGTCCGCATCTCAAGGCAAGATCAATTCGATTTCAATTAAGTTCAAATTAAGTAGCAGATGCAACTAACTTTAAATTGGAGTGAAATTAAAGAGAGTCTTCGATTACATTCTATTTATTCTAGAATTTAGTTCATTACACGGACTGGGGTGGCAGCTCCCTGAGCGCTAGTGCCAGCAACATGGTCCTCAATGTTCTGACAGTAGTTGTTATCAGGGTGCCACCTAAAGTTGCATTTCCTACCAGCTTTGCGGCAACTGCACACACTGGTGGCCCACGGCCCTTTATATGAGCATTTGGTCCGCATGCCGCACCTTCGAAGATGATACGAGAATGCACCAGCATGGGCAGAAGGGTAATGGGGATCAGTAGGCGGTTGGTGGTGATGAACATATATTGCCTCTTTCACTAATGAGCTCGCCGGATACTCTGATTGTGGGCTTGGTCACGTCGGAAAGACAATCGAGTCGAAGGGATCGCGGTCTTCGTTTCTTTTTGGACCAGAAATGTATTTATTTTCCGAGGCGGGCTACTGTAAAGAGCGGGGCGGGCTATTGCGTGCGGGGCGGCATGACCTTATGTGCGCGGTGTCAACGTGTAGCAATACACATGGCCTAGTGATATAATATTGAGCGAAGTAACATTCACTGCCGCCATTCAGCATTGCTGGAATGTCACAGGGTGTATCGTCTGACTTATTGTAGATAATAGCAAATGTAGGGTGCTTAAGGTGTAGGTGCATACGTGCATAACGTGCTCCAGCTGGAGTAGCATGATGGCTGACACAGTGTTTGCTGGGACATGCTTTAGGTGTGGGCGCTTTTGCCACTGTGTTCGTTTTTGTGGGCCGTTATATGTGGAGAAGTGCCAGCGCCATTGCAGCACCTTTGGCTCTGAATATGCTGTCGGTGGTGCTACCGCCGCTGCAGGCGAGCAGCAGAATGCAGGAGCCGCAATGAAGCCGATTACGCCGGGAGTGGAGCTGCCGAAATGCGTTAGCACTGTGGTGCTCATGCCCGGCGGTGACAACCACGTGTTTGTGGCTCTTCCCGTCCCCGTACAGGTAAACTATGCTGCTGAGATGATGGTCCTCCTCGCATTGCTGAGCTCGGGACTAGCCGGGCTATAGCCGGGACTAGCTGCGTTAAATGGATGCGATCTCTCGCCGAGCTGCGGGATCTATCTTATTCCGCATGACGGCAGATTGCCACGGCCAAGCCACTTCGCTGGACTATATAGGGGCTAATTTCTCACTACCTTAACTACGTTGCCCTTAAAAATATTAGGGCTAGCCTAGTAATCACAAGATAACATAGGGTTCTGCTTTTTAACCTGGTAGAATATCGCTTTCAGATTCTTAAATGAGAGCATACCCCTACAACTGTGTTAAGGGCGTACACTGACTGCTGCCATTGTAGGGTCTACTCGAACTGTGGCCGGGATAACATGACAGTCACGCAGGATTGCTGGAATTATCAGGGCAGATGAAGTACAAGGCGGCGGGTCGGACTAGTATGCCCCCACTACTACCCCCCTGGGCCCGTTCCCTCACAGAGCCTGGCGCCATTCATCGTGGGTGCTGCAAAGTGTTATCGATTGCCGAGGAGAATCAACCCGAGATTAGTGGCGACCCGAGCTTGGCAGCGCGTGGCTACTGTGGGGAAGCAATCGTCTTCACCCAGGCGGTGGGCTGCTATGCAGAGGAGGGCGGTGTCACTCCCCCGGGATTCATCCCTGCTCAAGCAGGGGAACCCAATCGGCACAGCGGCGGGGAGCAGGCCTACGGTGGCGCAGCAGTGGAGAGAGAGAGAGAGAGAGAGAGACCACTAGGACAGCGTTGCGGCGCCAGCACGGGTCGCGGCTCTGTGATTTTTGCACCTGAGCGCTTAGAAACGGCTATATTTGCTACACATCAAGCGGGTGATACTCTGATAATGTGGTTTTGATTAATCATGATTCTTTTTGAGCAGTTATACCCGCCATGCCATTTCTTTTGTTCGTGGGTAGTCGAGACGATCATAAATTGTGTTTGCTGCAACGACCCTGAAGATCCGCATAGTATTTGCAGTGTACTCTGAGATACTGAAGAATACATATAGTTTTTCCTGCTGTCTCTATGGGGGGCGCAGGGAGGGGGTCAAAAGCAGTGATATACCGTAAACCCAAAGCGCGGTTATGGTATCCAAGTGGTAAGGATCGTATGCCGTGCCAACAACTCAATGATTGTTACACTCGTATGCCTCCCTCCGTCTCCCTAAGTGGCGAGTTGGTTTGGTCAATATGGCGCGGTCAATTCCTGGCGGGCAGCGTAGGAATGTCATGGTGCAAGATAGGAGGGCAGCATAGATAAATCTGGAGGATCCCGACTCCCCCAGCGGCAATGTAGGAACACACCGACTGCCTCAAACTGCTACGCGCGATGAAGTAAATCAGGCAGACCGCCAGCCAGCGGAGGGGTGAGGGGGGATGGGTGAAGGCGGGGGGGGGGGGGGGGGAGTGGGTTAAATAGGGGCGCATGCGCCCGGCTGAGCGTGTGTATACCGCTGATGCCAGCGGAACAAAGAGGCACAAAGGGATGGTGAGGGATTGGGACCTACTGTACGACCATTGGCCGAGGGGGGAGGGGGGGGGGGGGGTATACGTTCACAGGTGCAGGTTTCCGCGCACCCAGAAGACCCCTTTTCACAGCGTTTACCACTTGTTCTACCATTATGACCACAATCACATTTCACAGAAAGGGCATGCAACTTACAAGAGCACTCCCTGTGGTTCCGCTATGGTTTCGTCTACATTTGACCCTGGCGGACAGGGCGGGTTCCTGTTTGATAGAACCGCCCCCCTCGGCCGCGCCACTCAAAGTGTCAACGCACTGAACCCCGCGGTACACCCCACCACCACCATGTAACCTACTCTCGACGAGCACCAAGTGCTCCCTTATTTCTACAGCGCTGGCGCCATTAGCAGTGTCGGCTGCTAGCAAAGGAGGCCGCGCTCGTATCCCCCTCCGCTGCTCCCCTCCGCCCCCGGTATGCCTGTCCCTGGACGTAACGTAGAGCCGGGCAGCGCCTGACCTGGCAGCACAGGAGACGGGCAATGCCTGCTAGTGGCGGCGCGGCGCCATACGACTCGGCCATCAGTTCATTTTGGCAGCCGCCGCCGCTGCTGCGTCCCTCCTGCCCAGCGCCAAGCGGCCGTGACACGCCTGACCCCTTGCTCCCGGCCGGCCAGTCATGGCAATGGATACACCGCTTGGTGGGTGTGCTGCTGAGCGCGGTCATGGGATATCAGCGGGACGCCGATGCTCTGAATGTGACTGGGGCATATCTAGCTACTCCCTGGTAACCGGCCTTGCCACGCCAGCCAGAGCAGGGAGCCGCGGAGAATCACACGGCCAGCGAGTGAGGTATCGAGGCGTAGCAGTATACCCGAAGTTTTTAACATTGGGTCCGCGGATCACAAAAAGAACGGATTGCGAATAATTCATCAGTCCTGAGATTCCGTGTTGCACTGGTGGTATACTCTGATATACTTCCAGATGATATGTATGATATGTTTCATGGGGGGCGAAAACTGAATATCATCATGTCGAGCAATTAGTGTGAAAATGACGCGCATCCAAAGCGTGGTTTTGGTAGTGGCTGTGGCGGTAGTGGCTGTGGCGTTCCGCTGCTAGCGGGCGCCTCTGGCAGGAGATGTTTGACCAGCGGGCAATAATATGGCAGAACCTTGCCAGAAACAACCTCAATGATACACTACACCACGAAACTTTGTTGGGCATCATTATCAGCTCGCTCGCAGACAGAGAGCAGAGGCGCTGCACTGCGCGCAGAGGAACCGCCTGATTCCTTTTTCGATGGACTGATGGGCAATGGTTACACTTTGTTGCTGTACTCCTGAGTGGCGGAGTGGACGACAGTGTGAGGTGCCGATCGCATTGCAGCGACCAGGATGAGTGTAGGGCCAGTGGATTGGGGAAGCACCAGCAGGTTCGATGTATTGAGCCTAGACCTGTGGCGGCGGCGCCTTATGATACGGGAGCTGCCTTAATAACAGGACATAACTCTCTTGATGACAGGAAATTTTCCTTGATACTGGGCTGCCAGTAATGTCGTGTGATCTGTTTGCTGGTAGGATCCAGCAGGCACATATGCCTCCGTGCCTTGCAGCTCGTTCACGGCATGTGCGATGGTGCCTCGGGCCAGAACAGAAGGCGCCTACCCATGATCATATCTGCAGCAGCGCCGCCGTTATTGCCGCTGTTGTTGGGGTGGTCCTCCGCGAGCGTGCCGGTGAGGCAGATCGCATCGAGTGCGGCCTCGGGCTCGATGAGGCGGTCTACCTGGAAAGTGCCGACACAATCTAGCGGCGCGCCGACCGCGGCGCCGGACTCGTCGGTGCAGACAGCACGCTCGCCCTTGTCGGTCCAGGTCACGACCAGCTGTCCCTCCGCCTCCAGACACATCATGCTCGTCGCGGGGATGCAGGTGGCCACCAGGCCCGGTATCGCACCGGCAGAGCGGTCAATGTTGGCATCAGCCGCGCAGAGGAGTTCGCCAGACATGTCGCCGGTGTCGCTGTCGACGCATGTCGCCGCCGTTCCTTCGCCGTCCCACTGCAGGTAGAGCTTACCTTCACCGAAGTTGCACACGAGTGTCTCCTCGGTCTCAGGGGGCGACGGACTGGGGATGGGGTCATCTGTGGACTCTGGATCGGAAGCCCTGGCGCAGGTTCTGGAGCCGGCGGAGAGGTCAACTTGCTGCAGCGCTCCACGGCTCGAGAGCCCGACGCCGATGGCCTTGGAAGCCGACACCCAGGAATATGCGATAGTGATGGAGCCATCCTCCCGGAGCACCACCTGAAAGCTGTTGCGGTCGCCGGACCTCTGGCCGTATTCCTTGACGTTCATGTAGATCACTGCGAACACTCCATCCCTCTGGTATACGTACATGGTGGTGGCCTCATCCGCGGGGTTCAGGTCTGTGAAGAGAGCAGAGATGCGGGGAAGGGCGTTGTGCTCGGCTGCGCTGGCGCTGTAGCGGGTGTCTCCCTGGCCAAATGTAAGGTAACCGTTGCTGCCGACGAAGACGCTGGAGTACGTGGCGCCAAAGTACGGGAAGCTGAACCCCAGAGCAAGCTCCTCAAACGCGTCATCGCCCAGCTGGATCTTGGAAGTGTAGTATGGCACTGGCCAGCCGTCCCAGTCCCGGACACAGTACTGGTAGTTGCTGGAGGCGTCAAAAGTGATGATGGAACGCCCCAGATCGGTGCGACTCTCGGCGGCAAAGAGTTCGAAGGGGGCCTGTGCAGGAGCGCATCCGCCGGAGCCAGCAGAGATGTCGACGTGCTGCAGGGCTGCCTGGCTCGACAGGCCAACACCGATGGCATTTTGGTTGGTTGTCACGGCGCTGTACGCGAAGGTTATCGAGCCATCCCTGCGGAGCACAATCTGGAAGCGGTTGCGCGCGCCCTCGGACTGGCTGTACTGTTTGACGTCGTAGTACAAGACTGAAAACACGCCGCGGTCACTGGACCGATACGCGTAGAATTTGGCCGTCTCATCCGAGGGGTCCAGGTCAGTATAGAGAGCGGAGACGCGCGGCAAGGCGTTGTGAGCGGTTGCGGTGGCGCTGTAGCGGGTGTCCCCCTGGCCAAAAGTGAGGTAACCGTTACTGCCGATAAAGACGCTGGAGTAGGTTTTGCCAAAGTATGGGAAGCTGAAACCCAAAGACATCTCATTGTAGTCGTCGTCGTTCAGCTGGAAGTTGCCCAATGAAAGGCTCGGCATGTAGGTGGGCTCTGGCCAGCCATCAAACTCCTCAACACAGTACTGGTAGTCGTTGGAGGCATCGAAGGTGACGACGGTACCTTGCAGGTCTGTGCTGCTGCCCTCCGCAAATAGCTGAAACGGGGCTGGCAGATCCGCTCCAGGTCCTGCAGTGGCACGCGAGCATGTAATCAATGCAGGTAGCTCATTGAGCAGAGGGGACAAAGGGATCATTGGTACCCGCCAACGCTCTCATTTCTTTTTCGGGGCTTCATTTTATATTGCTTTGCTGGGATATAACAATCATGGACATGGCGAGCAGGCACCAATAAACACGAAGATATACCACCTGAGGAAATCCTCGCAGATCAAACGCTAGAAATGACCTGGGATACATTAACCCCCATTTCAAATACTCGCTTAATATGGATCGATCAATTCAATTCATGGCTGGTATGAGCAAAATATTTGCACCACATAATTAATGGAGTGGGTATATCACGAAAGTATCATCGAATTGTGTAAGACTTGAGAGACAGCCATTGACGAATAGTAGCATATTGTGACACATATGATAGGACCTATGGAGTGACATAGATAGCACTGACCTGAACCCTCGACGCACAGGTTGCTCGATGAGCACACTGCATCGCCGTGGCACGCGTTGTCGTTGCCAGCGCAGCCCGACATCCCGATGGCGCACTTGCAGTCGCTCGTACACGGCTGGGCAATGTAGTCCTGGTAGCTGCGGGGCCCGGAGGCACACTGGTACAGGAGACGGACTTGGTCGATGTCCGTGTTGCTGGCACCCTCGCGCTGGCCGATGGCGTCGCTGAATCTACCATCAAGGGTGGTGATGGAATCGAACCTGTTGCGAGAGAATGCCCTTCTCGCGTAGTGCATCACCGAGCCGTAGTCGTACGGGCTTCCCAGGCTGTTGATCGTGTTATATATCTGGAATTGGTCAAGTCTATCAGGTGTGATATTTTGGGTGTTGATTCTGACGAAGCTGTTCCTGTCGGGACGGGACTGCTCATGGAAGAAACCGAGTACGTGGAGCATTTCGTGTTGAACAATTCCGGTCGTTACGCAGGTCGAGCTGGGGAAGTTGCCTATCGAGAGGTTCAAAATCTGCCCGTTCTGTGCACTATCGGCTCTCCCGATATTGGTAAAGCAGCCATTGCTCTCTGATGTGATCGTGACCCACTCTGTGTCGCTCGATCTTTTTCCGCGGAATCGAATGATGCCGACATCGGAGCCAAGGTCTGCCAGCGCATTGACGATCACTGTGCGCATAGCGGACGTGAACGCATTGCCTTGCTTGAAATCGTAGGGCACCTCGTAGATACCGTCGGTGCCTGGGTTGGTGTTCCACAGTCGATATGCTACAGTGGTTCCCTGGAGCTCTACGTTGCCGTCGGCGCCAGGTGGCTTGATAAGGCGTCCCTGCTTGACTTCAGAATCGGCGTATTCAGCGCCGAAAAAGGCTCGAATGCTGCCGTAATCAGGAGCGAGGCAGCCGTGGATAAGGTTTGGATTCTCTGCGTGTTCGCAGCGGCGGCATCAGCATCAATAAGGCCAGGCGGCCGCCGGTATCAGAAGGAAAACAAAACTGCGGGTGCAATATGCATAAGGCTGAAATGAATATGTGTGGGAGAGTTCATGGGGCCATCAGTCTTAGTGAATGTTCTGCAATCGGAATAAGTCACCGTAGTTATTCGCAGCACTGACATGGCCTTAGGGGCAGCAGGCTTATATTTACTGTTTGAGTACGTGAGACTAACCTCTGGCGTTGATGGCTGCTTCGAACTCTTCTTGGCTATGGTCGTGGCCGTTGCCATGGCTGTGGCTTTGGCCGTGGGTTTGGCTGTGGCTGTCGTCCGCATCTTTACGTGGAGAGTCAGGAGTGCCGGAATTGGCGGTGGTGGAGACGGCGGTTGGTGTTGCGCCGCTGATGGCGGAGGCCGATGTCTTAGGCGAGGGTGCAAAGGGATCAGGCACGCGTAGCTCCGATTCAAAGTGGAGAGAGCGCCCAAGTACGAAAGTCGGCGAGGCAAGCACAAGCAGCACTGACACCAGCGTAGCCGCCGCGCGCGTCGTGCGAGACGGCGGCATGGTACTATGGTAGGTTAGTGGTGTGCCAGGCTTCCGTATACGGTTCGTAATACGATATCCTGGTCGGGGAAACTTATTCCCGGTAGAAGATATCGACCTTCTGAGCCCGGCAGCAGGTGTTGCAAACTCTACAACTCACAGAGGCTTGTCGCGAAATCAGACCAGCGGCTCGTAGATTAATTTTTGTGTCTTGCTGCCTTCCATTATATACATTTTTCCGTGCTGCATGCTCACCGTGGTCAGTGGGGTGGGGGGGGGGGGGGGGGGGGGGGGGAGCGCACGAGGGGATTTGCTGTAGTAGTCGTTGGCTCCGCGCTTAGCGATCGAGCCCTTTGCGCTGTCGCGCGCCAGGAGTGCGAGCAAAGCACGCAGCCCAGGTACAGGTACCTGTACATGTGCGAGACTCGTATAATCTGTAGTAGCCACCGGTACCTGTGGCTCGGACGGAATAACCCCGCTACCGGTGCCGTACATACGAGAACGATGAGTACGACACTAGCGCGTGCGGTCGTAAATGTCGTTTAATGATGTTCAACAGCTCCGCGCCTCGCGCGCGGCGCGTGCTTCAAATATATGTACGGCAACATGGTAGTAGCAACCGCAAAACTGTAATTTAGCAATTAATGTATGTACAGCTTTAAAAATGATCCGCGTGCCGTGTTCCCGTCCCGCGCGCCCTATTACACCTGCTGTACTACTACAATACCTTTACCGCTGTACTATCGGTAGCAGATAACAGCAGGACATCATATAATAGACAATATGTAGTAAATATTGTTAAAGGAAACACTTGTGTGATATATAGTAGTTAATATACATAGATGATGGTACTAATATGAAATATTCACTATATATATAAATAGTAGTAACAGAAACACCGTCGCTAATATGTTGTACTATGGAATAAATAGCAATATTAATGTGGTGCATATTGTTGCTGCTGCCACGGCGGTTCCCGCCTCTGGTGGCCCATAGCTGGATTTTCTTCTGGATTTCCTTCTCGATTTCTTGAATGTTGCATCTAGCACATGTAATCACATCATATTCCTGATATCGCCTTCTGCTGCTAGCTCATGTAAGTAGTTAATCACATCATATTTATGTATGTATAGTATCTTCGAATGTCTGTATGATCGCCTTTTGCAGCTGGTTAAGGTAATCATAATGTATGAAGTAGCGCTATCTGTGCGCCGCAGCAGAAACACATGTAATAGACAGTCGATATGTGGCGACCGAAACCGAAACGTATATGGCGAGTAAATTTTTATTACATCAGGGCTTTCACAAATGCGCACTACAAACGGAACTAACAGCAACTATGAAAGGTTGCTAGCAAAAGAGAGACATAAGCCCGAAACCAAGGTCGAGCAGGAGGCCAGGGAGCCAAGAACCAAGGAGGAGCCAAGGGAACCACAAAGTCGCCAAGCTGCCAGGAACCAAAGGGACCACCGCCCCGGGGTAGGCTGTCAGCCACGGCAAGGACGCTTGCAACCAATGACCGGGGTTATAGCAACACATGCCGACGAGCGACGCGACGCAGGCGCATGAGCACCATCACGCACGTGCCGCACGCGCGGCCGCGACCCCGCCAAGAACGTTGTCTGCATGTGCCATGTTGATGAGCAAGGAGAAACGGCGGCGCCACGCAGACAAGAGCAAGCCGAAATTTTGGCCAGTGTGTGTAGCTAGCTTTCGCGAGCTCCAGCAAGAAAGCCTCATCGTGCGGGGCCATCGAGCCAAACTCGGAAATGGCGAAAGGAACAAAGCGAAGCATGCCGGCGTTTCGGACACCCTCGTCATACTTCTGGATTTTGTGGCGCTCTGCAGCCCGCAGAGCTAAATGTCAACCACATAGCGACGATAGCGACTTCAGTAGCAACTGTAGCTACGGGTACAGATGTATCGGTCGCAAGATTTAGTGCCACACGCCCACACCGCACGCACATGCGGGTACTGGTACCCGTCACCTTCCTCGTGCTGTAGCGTGAATGACTACAAAAGCATGCTACTGACTGAGGTACCTTTTTTGTAATTCACACCAGTAGCGACTGGCAGTAGTAGCAGTTACAAAACACTGATGTGTTAAGCTTTACAGCACTGCTTGGTAGTCTGGTAGCAGTAACCGCCCCCCCCCCCCCCCCCCCCCGCTGAAACCAGCAACGCGAAAATTAGTGGCGCTCCGCAACCCGACAGTATATATGTAGTTATTTATATATAACAGTGAAGATCAATTAGACATTTATTTAACGACTACCAGCAAGTATTAATTATAATGTATATAATAATAATAAGGCGGGATGACGGAACCTTACCTGCACTCGTGCTCGCATCGGCACCGGCACCCGCCGGCGCGCAGTGGCACCACGCACGCGGTGGTGGCGGCGGCATGAATAAATAATCCTTCCCTGTACGGGTAGCGCTCTAATCGCGATACATTTCACTATATTCAGGGTTGTATCAGTACTGGTGCCTGCGGATATCATCAGCACCGCCAGCGTGCCACCGTCGTCGCTGCTGTCGGTATATGGCCGTACATATATTTAAGTGTATTTTTGGAGGGGTTTCCTGTGCCACTCACATTTCATATGTAGCAAACATATTTATATCCAGCGAAGCGTCGATTTTTCGGCGGTGAGCTTTATTGCCGTGCGGGTACCCGTGTGGTACAGCGGATCGGGCATATAGGTGCATGACTAAAGCGCTTATCTACTGGCATGAACTACTAAGTACTATAATACACCCACCCGCCCGCCCACGATCCTTAATTAACCAGCCGTCCGATTACGATCTCACGGTTGGGAGGCTATGAGTACTGGTACTCGCTAGTCGCTGCTGGTAATGGAAAAAAAACTCTGGAACTTCAAAGCGCTGGCAATGCGAACGCTCGCTGCTGGTACTGGTACTCGCTACTCGCTGCTGGTACTGCTGGTACTGGTACTGGTACTCGCTACTACTAGTTGCTGGTATTAATAATGGAAAAAAAACTTGTACTTCAATGCAATCGCTCGCTGCTGGTACTTCAAAGCGCTGGCAATGCAATTGATGGAACTGTAAGCCAGTGATTTAGAGCCCGTTCTTTTGAAATTTTCTGAAGAACCGACGCATCGCTGATTCAACTGTCAAGTTACTTCATATTTATATACAATTGCCCGATGAAGTGCCCCATGCGCTGCCGCAGAGTAGTCTTAGCCAGTCTGAGGAGCCAGTTTGAGGTGCCGGCTATAGCTTCAACGGTATTCCAAAATATCGATGAGCAACAAATGAACTGTTGAAAGTGAAATTGATTTACAACTGCTAGTCCGCGGCTCTCCGCCGTCAGAACCGTGTTGCTCTAAGGGCATGCCATCTAACAACAGTAGGAACACATATTTGTATTATTACAGTTCAGGCTACCGCCCATCCTCTTCCGCGTCCATCCCCACCTCGTTCCGTCGCGGCGCGGCCTTGGGCTGCCCCTCATGTTTGCTATCTCAGACTCCGCGGCATCTCCGTCTTCCGCGCCTAGTTCATTATAGAGCCCAAAGCAGCTTATGGGTGTCGGTATACGCTATGTGCACTCGTCGAATGGGGTCCGCTTAGCCGCGCTTACCAAATAGTAGGCGCGCTTACCAAATAGGAGGTGCGAGTAAGCGCATGTATGTAGCAAGCTTAACACCGCTTACCCGGTAAGCGCCGCAATACTTTATTTATGGACGGGGGCATGTGTACGGCAGCGATGTATTGCACTAAGTACTAGAGAGTAGCGTGACAAGTAGCGCCACGAGCAGTCCCGACTAGTCGCGAGTCGTCACTATAGGGCACGAGTAGTCGCGAGTCATCACTATAAGGTACGGCGGGCGTGGTACGAGTACATTACTTTGTGATTTTCGAGAAGATTGCCAAGCGCGGCGGTAAGCGCAATTACTCCGCTACTACTCGCGAGTAGTCGCAGGGGTTCAAACATAACGGGCGGGGGCTGCAGTAATGTTCGCCAGTCACAACCCGCAACGTGATAAAGACAGCGGAAAATAAATGAATTTCACGCGGGCGGCGGATGAAGTTTGAGGTTTTATAAGAGCGTCAAGCTGGATGTTGCCAACCCAACAGCCGAAGAGAGTGGAGCTTCTAACTGTAGTCAAGCGCATTTAAGCACGCTTTATTGTATCTGGCAAATCTGACAGGTGAGTATCGGTCACTTTCAGCTTTATGTAGGTGGGGTCGGACACTGTGCGAAGTACTGAGAAACAAGCCAGAAAATTTACCATTTTACCTACATGGGACCTTCAATGCCTGCGGCCGGCGCCGCGGCGCGGCCTGCTAGAGTGCTACTACCCTAGGGCTGCGCTTCCGCGGGCCTCTTGCGCCCGCCGCCGGCATGTGGTGCTATACCCGTTGGTTGACTTGGGGCTCGGACTGTAAGTTTCTACGGTGCTGACCGCTGCCGTTTTGACCGCGCCGCTCTCCCCTATAGCAGAGACAAAGTCGCACCCATGGTCGAGCTCAACGGAACTCGGTTATGGCATGGACACGTTACCCGCCACGCACGCCAATCCGCCATTGCCACCGTCGCTGCCGATCGCCAACCCCTCCCCCCATCGTAGCAAGCCGAGTCCGTAGCGCCGCCGTGCACGGCATGTACATGTGAAGTGCGGGTCAAGCGCGAAGGTTAGCTCGCCATCATCCCTCGGATGGAAGAGAAGAGAATAATAATAATCTCAGCCCGCGGATACCGCTCCCGTCAATACCGCCACCCCGCGAGCGACGAGTCTAGAGACTAGTTACCTTTCGTACCGGCGGATGGTCGGAAATACTGTTCCGTCGCAGATGTATGTGGTGTTTTGCTAGACAACGACAACGCAGCAAGAGCAGCATACCGGACTACCGTACCAATGAGTAACGATTACATGTAGTAGCAAGCTTGCCAGATACGCACGCCGCGACAGAAGTCTAGAGTACCTGAACGTAGGGTATATGAGATGAAACCCTGTAATCTCAGAGGGCTTTATAAGACCTGCATGACGAGTGGCTCAAACCAAAGCTTAAATACCTTTGACTAGGGTGTCACACTGCGCTTGGTGCGTGGACGGGCGTCCCCGGCAACTGCACCAAAACCAGGGTCGGTATCACGCACACGCCGACGCGCATGAATAGACAACCAAACGACGGGATGGCCATGAACGCGTGAGGAAACACATTGGCGAAGGGCTAGGGTGCATTTGGTTAGGGTGCAGCCGTGTGGGCGGCGTCTAGTACATGTCGCGTTGCGATACTGGCGCATGGCATCATTGTCGGCCACGCGCCGCTCAGCAACACCCCCTTGGCTTTAAAGCGCTATAACTTCTCAGGGTTTGCTCAGAATGTTTTTAAAAAAATACCACGCGATTGCTCGTTCAGCTCTGCATCGAAAATTCGGTTTTTTGGGGGCCCGGAAAAATCCCCAAAGATGATCATCCAAGTTGCCCCTAACTGCCTCATGTGCGCACCCATGTCGTGCGCGTGGCTTTGCGCCAAGTGCGTGTCTAAGTCCCATACTCGGCTGTGCGAGAGCGTTATGTGTGTGGATGACCACGGACCACCAACATTTGGCATGTGCCGCCTCCTAGCGATACACACATCTACCAGCCAAAATGCCATTTTCCACAGCATTTTTCAAGGAATTTCATATTAATTAACGTCCACGCCCCTACCGCGCCACCCCGCCCACGAAACGGTGCAACTGGCATTCCACCACGCGCCCCCATAGTAGAGCATCGCCCTACGCCAAGGGGGGCATCGAGCGCATCGATCTCCTACATGCAATCGCCACAGAAACAGCAGCATTTTCACCCCAAAACGGCTCCCCACGGTGGCCAACTTGTCGTTGGGGTGTCACGTCGTGCCTATAGCGACATGCTTTCAGTGGCCTACACGCACGGTGTGTGCAACTTAGGCCAAGGGCCGTATTCACCGAGTTTGGTGCGACGAGTGCCGCTTTTTCCATAGGTTTGGACGGTTGGCGCAACCCACAATTTTCTAGCTCCAACGCATCATGCACTGATTTCGCGTTTTTGAAAGGGCGCCCACAAATGATCGTGTTGTCGCGCGGGTGGGTATAAAGCGCACAATAGGCGTTTGCCCGAATCATTCCCACTGTAGTTAGCATGTATGCACTTGCAGCCGGCGTTATCCTCGCCCATGCATGCGCTTTGCGATCGAAAATTCAAAACCCGGAATTTTGTGGAGGGGTGTAGTCGATGTCGATCACCTCCTCCTCCGCGGTCGGCTATGGCTGTTGTTGCTCATGCTGCTGCATGCGGGGCTGCGGGCCGCATAGTTTATGGTGGAAGTTGTAACGTGGGAGTGACAGCGGCTGCTGCGGGCCGCACAATTTATGATAGCGTACGTGGCAGCGCGCAAAGGCGCGCGTGGTTGTGCGATTTCTCATTTGCGGCTGTGCGGCTGTGAGCTTGGGCTTTATGAACTGTTTCGTTCCCCGAAAAGTTCCCCAAATGGAAAAGTCCCCCCCCTCCGATTTTTCGGGAAATTGGCAGCTAAACCGAGAAATTAAACCGGAAGAGCATGATGTGACCCTAACGTAAGCTGCCGACGTCCCGGCCAATGCGGGTTCATGTATCGACTTCTAGTCAGGCCGTTATTAGACAGCTGGCATGGTTCGCTCAGGAATGAAGCGGCAAGAATTTCAAGCTTCAAATTATCTCGGACTGACGGTAGCTCTAAAGGAGTATAGTATAACTACTCGTATACGGTACTAACAAGGATTATTGGTACTAGCGTGTGGCGATTAAGAATTTCTTGTCTGGCTTTTAATTAATGCTGGTGTTATATGTTTCGTGTAATTGAATCCACCAGTGTGTTTAGTAGAGCTGTGTTCTTGGGGTTTCCTTTCTCCCTCCCTGCACCTAGGGTATGCGGGTGTCGACACTAGCTGCCCGCAATCTATGCGCCACGCCCGTGATCGACCGCGGGCAGTCCTGGTGCTTCAACACTGAGAAGCCGATGTGCGGCACTTTGCGTGCGGCCTGCGGCGAGATGTGCGGTCAGCACCCTCGTACCCATCAAATCTTGTAAAACCATCATCGTCCGCTAGACTGGACCACTATCTTAGTGCTGTACTGGCCTCCTGCACGTACAACACTAACTCGCGGTTTCGGACCGTACAAAGTGCTCACGCCCTCAGAACGGTACTAAACCTTTCACCCTCCGCGCTCGCTGCTGCTATATGACAGGCTCAAGCCGAGGCTCTTCCTTTCTTTCTTCTCCACCTGGCTCACTGCCCGACGACGATCCCTTTGCTATGTTTGGCGACGGCTCACCCACCGGCCTCAAGATGGCCGGCGCTGGAAAGCCGGCGCCTGCCACAGACGTCGCAACGACGGCTACACCGCAAGACTCCATCGAGGCGGCGCGTCGTGATTCGGATGACAAAACAATGAAGCAACTTATCGAGGAGCAGCTCTCCATGTTCTTCACCACTCAAGAGACTACTACATGCCGCCGGCTGCCGCCGGTGAAGAGGACGCCGTTCCCGGCGGGAACGAGGACCGGAACGTCCGTGCGCCCTTCGCCCTTTCGAGCGAACCACATTTGCTTGATTGGAAAACCGCCCTCGCTACGGCTCTGCTCGGTTCCGAGAACGGGATGCCTGCCGACAGTCTGCGACGCCCGGGACTCTTCCCCGTCGCCCTCGACCGCGTGCTTGGCAGTAACCCTCGTCTTCAGCCGCCAACTGGTGAGTATTGTCCACCACGCCGCGTGTTACCGGGCTTTCATCGCTGGCTCGGCTATCGAGTTGCGTAAGCTACTGGCGGCGGCATGCAATACCGACGGGATCATACCGGCCTTCGGGCATCGGCTCGAGGCCATCGTCCACAGCATGGAAGCCATCGACGACGGCCATTGATTCCAGCTGGCCTACCTCCGCAAATACTAACATGCGCAGGTGCACCGCGGCGACAGCTTCGCTCTCGATGTCGTCCGTGAGCGCGACCTCCGGCCCGGTACTGGGAACCTGGGGTCGCTCAAGTTCACCTAGCTACTGGAGCTTTACAAGGACCGCGTCTACGACGCCAAATTCGCTAGCGCCGCGAAGACCACCGCCCATCGGCGCTTCGGCGGCGCCCTCCGGCGCAACGACCGCGACCGGGACGGTGGCGGCGGCAGCCTGCCGCGAAAACTTCAAAACTACGCGCCGTGGGCGCCCGGCAGCGGCGCAAGGAGCCACCTTCGTAAAGGACGTCACCAAGGACTCTGGTAAGGGCAAGGCAGGCCCCAACAGTCGACATGGCCGAATGATAGGATGCTCCGCCGTGCCGACCCCAGGTAGCGGCGTTTTTCAAGGGCACGTTTCCCGGCACGCCTTCCAAGCAACGTTAAACTAGAGTCATCGGCATGCTGACCGGGACTCCCTCACATTTGACCCTCCTCCACGAGCCGTCAATCATCCTCCCCCTACCCTCGCCGGGGTCCACCCCTGCGGCTCTACTATGTTCTTCCACATCGCGAGTCTACACTGACTCCGTCCTTCTCGCGCCCCCCCCCACCCGCCCCCCCCCCCCCCCCCCCCCTTCGACCCGCCGCGCTACTCTCCTGGTCCGTCGGCCACGCAACGGCCTCTCGTGGACAACCAGACGAGTCGGGTACTCACGTGGCGCTCGCTACGAGGTCAGCGGCTATAGTGCCTTACCCTCGTCTTGGCATCATCTTGGGGCTACACCGGCTCTGTTGTCACCACTCGGCGAGCACCGTTGTCAAACTTGGCAGCGACGTACGGAGCGTTCCGGCGTGTCCGCCGCTCTACGAAGACTTCTACCTATTTTATCGCCGACGCCGAAGCGAAGACCCTCTGGAGCGAGCTCATGCGAGGCAGCCTCGAGGCCCTCTACAGCACGGACGACTGGGGCGCCAAGGTGCTCGACCTGCTCTCGTTCTCGCGCACGGCCAACACCTACTCCAAGTGCGAAGGCAAGATTCGCTTCTTCGGCGCCGAGTTCCGCATCGAGGAAGAAGGCATTTCCCCCACTAGACTGCACCGAGTCTACATGCGTCCGCTACCTCACCTGGGTTGCGGAGCGCGGCATCATCGGCGCCGGCTCTCTGCAATCCTGACTCTCGGCCATCAACACCTTCCTGCGTCACACCAGTCGGGATAACATCCCGGTCAACGGCCCAGACATCGGCGACATAAAGCGCGCGCTTCAAATCCGTCAGCTCAACACTAAAGAGGAGCAACGGGGCACCCCCCTTCCAGGCGTCGTCATCATCGACATCCTCGACGACCTTGCTACCCTCCCCATGACCACCCATGGCTACGGCACCATCCTCCGCGAGGGCGACGCAGTGTGTTAAACACTCAAACTCCCGTGGTGATTCCATCGTCTCCTGCCGACTCTGCGGCATGACCGTAGACACCCACAACATCATCCTCTTCGTGTACCACGAGAAGGGGGGGACATCGCAAGCGTCAAGACGGGTTCAAGCCCCTACTCCAAATACCTGCCCACCGCCGTGCCCGCTTGGACAGCCCTTCTCGGCCGCTTCATCGCCTTCCGCGACGCGGCGTTCACCTAGAGCCCCCACGGCCAAGCTGCCTAACCGATTCTGGGCGCTCCTCGGCGACAGGGCTACCCCGCCCCTTACGTGGAACGCCTCCACTCTCGGCGACTGGCTCAAGCACGCCGTCGGCCGCATCAATCGAGCTCCCCCCAAATGGTTCGTTAGGACCTCGCACTCCTCACGTAATGGCGTGGCGACTAGCGCAAACGCAGCAGGCGTGACCCTCGAGAAAATCCGCCACTGGGGCGGTTGGGCCCGCAATTCTGCAGTAATCGACGACTACATCGACCCGGCAACGCTTCCTACCCGCGCCGCCGCGCTTTTGTTCGGCTGCCCTGCCCCCCCCCCCCCCCCCCCCCCCGCATGTGGTCCTTCGCAGCCTTCTCGACGGCGCCCGCGCTCCGTCGGACGCCGTCCCGCCCCCTCCGCAGTCCGGAAGACCGAGGTGGCTAATTTTCCCTGCCTACCTCCCTTTGAAATCCATATTAGAGCTGTGTTCTTGGGGGTTGCTTTCTCCCTCCCTGCACCTAGGGTATGCGGGTGTCGGCACCAGCTGCCCGTGATTTCTGCGCCACGCCCTGATCGACCACGGGCAGTCCTGGTGCTTTAGCACTGTACAGCACTTTGCGTGCCGCCCGCGGCAAAAACAGCGGTCACCCCCGTACCCATGAAATCTTACAAACCATAATCGTCCGCTAGACTGGACCACTCTTAGTGTTGTACTTGCCTCCTGCCCGCACAACCCGCCCTCCCTCCGTCTTTTGTGGCTCTTTGCCGCAAGTACCTCGCTTTTTCCTTGTAAGTAAGCCTGCGCCTTTTTTGGCTAATCTTCCCTCCCTATCTCCCTATGTAACTACCTGTGCCGCGGTGGTATTCGTCAGGAGCATGCGGACCACCACCACGTATAGTCGTCACTGGTGCGTGCTGAGATCGCCCTACTCGAACCAGTCGTACTGTGGGACTCTTTATCTGGGGAGTAACATACATCTTTGATATTATTCCTGGCGGCGGCGCAGCAACTTGTATCAAGGACTAGTCCTTGGTAGTTCCCGGGGTCAAAAATGCACTATATAATACATTCCCAAAGGTTCGGGGATTGCTTATATTCAGGGAGGCTTGGAGGACGACCCTGACTAGCAACATGTTGACTGCTGGTTCGTTGCCTTACTCACTACATGACTTGACACATGCCACTGATTCACTGACTAGCAACATGTTGACTGCTGGTTTATTGCCTTATTCACTACATGACTGACACATGCCACTGTTTCACTCATGACCGGGGTCATTACTGCTAGTGTTTGCATAAATATCACATCAGCGCGAACGCGCTTTGACGTGGTTTGGCCCTCATCAATGCTCATTGTAGGATAGTAAGGGCCTCCAAGCTTTGCGTATGCACTACGGCCCTAGTTCATGGGCCCCAGAGACACCTCGACGAAGTTTGGTGGCAGGAGTTGGAGGGGGGAGGGGGGGTAAAGCTGCCGTTTGGTTGCGCTGTGTGACAACAAAGGGATTTGCTTCTATTTGGATTTTGCTTCTACAACTACCTGAAGTACCAGCCAGCGTCCCCGCGCTGGCTGGGTCCTTGACGCCCTGCCTAAAAAATACGCGCTATTGACATCCACTTCCCCCGGGGGTCAGAAAGTATTACCTCCCATATCACAAGTGCTCCGCCCAGTCTTGAGACAGAGGTTACCGTCATCGATTTCATCCTGCTAGAATGCAATACCGTAGCATGCGCAAGTATGTACATCCTTACAAAATTAGCAAAGTGGAGCAGCTGCATCCACGTACGTACAGTACAGCGTAGCATCCAGGGCGCCTCCCGGCACGCCCTTAGGTGCAGGTGGCACTGCGCCGATGCGCTGCGCTTGTTAGTAACAGCCTGCATGCTGCCTTCGCTGGCGACATGCGCATCCCCTACCTACTTGTGTTGTGCTGCCCCCTCCCCCCCTGGGGTGGGCGCCAGGGCGAGGCGGCTCAAGCAAAGTCCAGACTGTTGAGAGACACCGACGCTGCGCTGCCCACCCCGTCAGGCCGGACTAGCATCAGGTTGTTGGTGTTGCCGTCCAGGTTGCACCTGCCAGTTGCGGCAGCGGGGCGGCAAGTGGGGTCAGGCAAAGAAGCATGCGGCCGTAGTGGCGTAAGGGCAGCAGGCGAGTGGAATGACACAGGGCGCACATACGGAACTTTCGCTCTGTTGCGGAGACACCACACGGGAAACGTTGAGCAGGCTGGACCACCCCGGAGGTGTCTAGAGTATGTTGGTCCGGTATGGCTATCACACCTGGTTTGTTGCTGTACCCCCCCCCCCCCCCCAATCGCCTAGCAGCATGGAGGTTGTCGGGCTCAAGGGTGCGCCCCATGCTACGATCCAGTACTAAACTACATGTCATCATGCCGTTTTGAGCCGAAACCTTAAACCCCCTGGGGCTCCTCCCTCCTCTGTTATACGGGCATTTTTAGCACCTAAACCAAAAATACACTTCTGGTGGCCTGGAGCTGAAGGCTCTGTCAGCTGAGCACGCTGCAGGCTGTGTTGCTTATCCACAGAATGTTCGAAGGACCGCGGGGGAGGGGGGGGGGGGGGGGGCTCTGAACTGCGTGTGCGGTGTATTCTCAGGTCATTCGCCACTTTCCTAATGTCTTGCTGCGTGACTGGTCTAGTCCATTGACTTTCGGGTTCAGATTTTAGGGATTTAGGTATTTCTGAACTAAACAGAAGGCGTTTTTTGTTGCAAACGCCAAATGTTTGACGTCGCGTAAATGTGTCGAGGTTAGTACCCGTGCCAGCAGCCGCGGTCGGGCAGGCAGGCAGGCTGCTCTGGGTGGCTCTGGGGTCCCGGTAGACCGGGGGAGGCGTGCCCATCTTCGCCTGAACCTCCCTCCGGTGGGATATCAGGTGGGAGGAGGGGGCGTACATCGGCAAAGAGCTGTCCTTCAGCCAGCGCCCGTCCGCGATGTACTTGTACTGGTAGAGTCCCGGGGGCAGGCAGAGCTCCTGCAGGAGTTGAGTGTGCGCCGGGAAGCAGAGGCACATTACGAGGTCAGGTTGCCAGGCGACACGCGAGATCAAGAGAGAGGGTGAGGGGGTTAATGGCGGGGGGGGGGGGGGGGGGGGAGCGCGCCTTCATGAAGAAGCCATCCGCGTACTTGCGCAGCTCCAAGCCCGGCGCCGCCCAGCTGTTGAAGCTGCCGGTGACCTCCACGTGCTCGGCGGCCCCCATGTGCCCGCTGTCCCAGCAGAAGCTGACCAGCCCGCCGCTGCCCAGCTGCGCGTCCATCGTAGCGCCCCGGATGGCGGCCGCCCTACGCGCAGACCGCGTTCAGCATCAGCCGTAGATCCAGCAGAACCCGTACGAGTGCAGCCATGTACCGGTGCCAGCGGGGTTGCAACAAAGCGCATTTACATGCTTCCCGCATCCCGTTGCCAGACAAGTCCCCTCACACGTTACTCATCGCAACACCTGGTCCACAAGCGAGTGCCGTACTAGTACCGGATGTTTTGGTACTACTCTCGGTACTCTAGTCTACTGGTGCTACCCCGAGGGAACTGTTCGGACTGCGCCGACACCTGGAATGAGGATGGAAGACCGAAGAGCGAGCCAGGGTCAGGAGTTCCAAGCCTTGTTAGGGCATACACGTTCAGCAAGTTTCCGGGGCGTCCTCATTTTTGGCGCCAAAACGAAAACGAAACTTAGGGTTCCCCCAAACTGCGATTACTCATGGTGTGTAGCCAGGATGACGTGCGCTGGCGGTGGTGTCGGGCGCTTCCTCACAAAAAGCTCACAAAACAAGATGTCACCGACCCTCCGTGCCAAGCTTTATGCGTCCGTGTGCGCACAGGTGCGCGGTTGGCTTGGGGCAGCCACACTGGGCGCTGGATACATACATGCGATGCGCCCAGCCGGGGACCCAATCCCCCCGAAAGACAGCATCTGAATATAGAATGAGAGCCTGGGGACAGAGGGCTCGCAGGGTGCGGAGGCACCCGCGCGGAGAGCCGGGTCCCAGCGGAGTCCCAACGGTAGAAAGTCTACGGAAAGTACCCCCGGACCGGGTCGGAACCCTGCACACCCTTATCGCGACCCTGACACGTGCGCTCCTCCGCAGACACCGTCCCCGCGCCGTCGCGGGTCGGGCCTGGTCGGCTTGACCATAGCCTCATACGAACCCTGGAGGGCCGATGCGCCGTGGGGCTGAGGGACAAAGCAGTTCTGCTCAAACCGAGGGTCGAACCGGGAGCCACAAGATGCGACCGATCCGGGCCTGACACAGGTCTCAGTGTCGCACTGCAGTGTGCCGCAAACATACCAACCCGGTAGTACTTTGGGGAAAGCCAGTGCTGCGCTGCGGATTGTGCTGTGATGGTCAGAGTGTTCTCATTGGGGTGATGTGCCATTTCATATTGAGGTTCCGTCTCGGCGGAGCGCGGTGCGGCGGCTCGAGCAGATGCGATATGTGTATAACTCCGTGCCAAATCTAAAATAATAAAATGCATCCTGTAAATGCAGGACTCCGCGGTAATCCGAAGCTAGGGTTTCATTTCTTGTCACCCGCTCTAGGGTTTCATTTCTAATGTGGGCTGAAAATTTTAGGGTTAACTTCAGGTAATAAAGTATCTTCATGTTATGTTAAGTTATATAATGCCAAAGAGCCTGCTCGATCAGGACTTTTTTTCAGTGTTTACTTGGGTTTCCTCGGGATTTGCCCGGTCAACAGGGGCGGCCTGACGGGACGAGGGGGTTGGGGAGGAGGGCCCACCTGGGGTTGCACTTCCGCCGCTCCTGGAAGAAGCTGTACGCGTCCTCCAGGGACAGGTTGAACAGCCAGTGCAGGTAGGTGATGGCCACGCCGGGCGCGCGCCCTAGGCCCGCGGTGCAGTGGATGTACACCGTGTCGCCCGCCTCCAGCAGCGAGTGCAGCCGGGTGACGGTGCCGGGCAGCGCGGCGCGCAGGCTCTGGGCGTCAAAGTCCACGATGGGGCAGCGCACGATCTTGATGTCGCCGTGCCGGTTGCAGCAGTCTTGGATGGCGCCAAAGTCGATGTCAAACTTGTGCCAGTCCTGCAGTCAGGCGGTGTATCGCCGCGAGGCACTGGTGAGCCTGTCGCCCATGGGGCTACATGGCCACTGTCGCGAGGCTACACCATGTATTTAGGTACACCAACCATCCTACCGGCATGAAGCATAAAGGCACCGGTACCATCAGTACCGCTGCATGAAGCTGGAGGTAAAAATACGGTGTTGTCTCCAGCCCGGCGTTTTACTGTTTGCAAGCCAATCCAGCGCTATAGAGGCTGCGGGGTAGCTATACACTTTCTGCTGGGGTTGAATACACACCAAACCCTACGTACTGCGTCATACTACAGCACCGCCGCGGCATACTTAGTTTCAGGACACTTTACCATTTTATTTGGTCCGTGATGCCCAAGACATGAACTGTATTGCAGCTTCAAGGTAGAAAGGAATATCCAAGTAGTTTTTTGTGCAACCTTCTGATTGATTTGAAGAAAAACAAGGTAGCTTTATCCCTCTTTTTTTGGGGGGGGAGGGGGGGGGATCGTGCGGGACAATAATATACTGCGGACCCACAGCGTGGGTATTGCGGTAGTGTCGTGGTTCCTTTTTGAGCGATTTCACTTGTTTAAACCCCATGTACCTTGAAATCAAACTGGCACTTGTAGATAGTAGCACATATAAGATGCGGTGACCCTTTAGGCCTGAAATACCCGATAAAACTCATTCATCACACAACTTGGCTGAGGCCGATGTTAGATAAGGCGGCGCATGCGTGAGGTAGGGGAGCAGGCGGGCAGGTAGTCGGGCGGGCAGAGCCCGTGGTGGGGCGGAGCGGACCTTCTCCTCCTGCAGGTTGAGGATGGCCGTGACGCCGAGGTGGTTGCGCAGGTAGTCGATGTCCTCCTGGTCCTGGGGTACGGACCCAACGATGATGTTGGGCGCGATGTGGGAGTAGTTCATGCCCCACTCGTGGTAGTAGCAGATTTTGCTGCCTGCAGCGCAAGCATGAAACAGAGGAGGGGGGGGAAGGGGGGGGGGGGGGGGGATTGAGCCGCTCACAGTCCGCCCAGCCACAGGCCTGCTAATATGTGCGGGCGAGCAGGCGCCCACCCATCTTGGCGCACATCTCCCGGTTGTACTCGTCCGTGGTGGCGCTGACCTGCCCATGCACCCGCGCCTTGGAGAATTGCACGCCCTGCGCCGCATCGTCGAGCGGTCCGTCAGCCGCGGCGGCTGGAGTCACGCCCAATTGAGCAGGAGGGGCGATGCGGCAGAGCGCGAAACCTCCTAATATCGGGACAGGTGCAGGCACGACATTGATGCGAGACAGCCGGGCGGCTTACCTCCGGCAGGTGGCGGATGGAGGCTTCGAGTGTTTCTCTCGTGGGGACATCCCCATCCTGCATGCCCGCGGCAGGGCACATCGCAGCTCGGCTTAGCGAGGGCGGGGAGGCAGCAAGGCCCTAACTCGGGCGCCCCCGGCCCGGGGTGTCGAATCGCCGCAACCAATAAACGGCACCTCATCGACTGCGAAGCAAATTCGTCGTTGTCGCTGCCCTCGATCACTAGGGTGGGCACCGGCACTCTTTGGGTGTCAAGTCGTTCTGAAGCGCGCCTTGCGCAGCACGGCAGGGGACTGTATGTAGTAGTCGATGTATTGGTACTGGCGGTACGGTATATACCGGAAGGCACGATTCCACGCGCATCCGTCTGTTCGACGCCCGCCCCGACCCCCGCAATTCCGTCCGTGACGACGGCCGAGCGCGGCGCCCCCAAACCCTGCACTTACCCAGTCTGCCTCACAGACTTCAACATCACCAGCGTCCGGCTGGTCGCGAAGCGTGGAGACAGCGCTGGCTTGAGACTGTTGGCGGCCGCGCGCGACGGCAGCCGACGAGTTTGGGGCGCCGTTTTTGGTGGTGGTGGTTCTCCCGGTACGCAGGAGCCCGCTGCTACTGCGGCCCGTACCGTCGCGCATACGCACGGAGAGAGCCCCAGGGCGGCTGGACCGCGGAGCTCGTCCAGTGCACAACCTGGTACGTAGAGAAGCCATGTTGATGCAGGTAATCGCGTGTCGAAAGTTCGGTGAGCGGAGTCGCGGAAGGAGACTGGGGGTGTGGTGAGGCCGGCGTAAAGCGAGGCGGATTGTTGTGCGCTTCGTCGGGTGCTGTCGTCCAGCGACCAGCCTAAGAATATACCCGTAGCACAGCGCGCATAAAGTAGGCGGTACAGTACTGATGGAATAACGGCGGCACGGCGCGGGCGCGGGAAAAACCCCGTACAGGTAGCGATACAGGTACCAAGCAGTACTGACATCTGTACTTCTTCGTCGTTAGAATTCATCCCTTAACCCCTCAATGTTCCGTCGATAAGCTATCAGGCACTCTAATATAACGATTCATGTATGAAATATATATTTATTATGCGAAATCTATGCATGCACGATATGTAACTATACTGCAATACAACATATGCGAATCAATGAACCGGATAACGGTAGGAGTCCAGCCTCCTTTTCTAAAATAATCGACGGAGCCGCCGCTGTAAGGATTACGACTTTCTAATATTGAGCCAGAAATGGCATGGCAGCACGTTCTTAGGCTGCATTTAGCGACTACAACTTGCAAGATTCATGCGTTCTTCGTCGTCGGCGCACCCGTAAAACCAGTCAGTCGAAGAAGTAGACCTACCCGATCCGTGCGTAGTACGGACCGCACGATGCAGTAGCGACTAGTGCCAGCGCCAGTTGCGAACGTGAGCCGAGGTGAACGCCAGCGCCTGACGATCCAGCGAGAAGTCGGGGAGCACATTGCGCGGAGTGTGGTGGGCGACTGGGCGTTGTCGCAGTCCTTATCGTCGGACTTGGGGCTGCGCGTGTACTGGCGCGCGTATTGGATGGCGGGATTCGTATGACGAAGTACGCCGTACCGTGTACGCACACGAAATCCCGCCGCATGTGGGGTGGCGGCATGCGGCAGCCGGTCACGACGTTGGACCAGTGCGGGATATTATCATAGCAGAACGGCAGTCGCCTGGCGGGCCGTCCAAAGCAGCTGAAAGGAGCGTGTTATCTTTTATTGAGTGTCGAGAGGAGAACGCACGATACGGGTTACCCACCTGCCCGCGAAAAGTGTCGTGGCTGGCAGCACGCACGCAGGCAGGCGTGGCGAGCGAGTGCTTATGTAAAGTTGCATCTATGCGGACAGCCGTGCTGTGGTGTGAGATACGCGGGGGTTTAATCGTAAAAGGTGTGAGAGTAAGGCGCTTCGAGAGGCCGAGTATAGCGGGTTTGGTACCAAGGGCAGCGGGGGCGGGGCGGGGGGGCGGGCGCGGGGGGTTTCGAGTGGGACAGGGAGTCCGTGCCGGATTCTACTGAAGCAACACTGTCTGGTTTATTCCCGCATAGGTGGGTCTATCCGTAACGCGGGACGCGAGGCGAGCTAGGTGCGGGCCACGGTAAGCTTGCCAGCATGGCGCCTGGTAGCAGCCGAGCATCCACTCCCGCGCGCACCTTCCCCGGGATGTACACCACACACTACAAGGAGGCATTCGATGGCTATGCCGAGGTGCGCTGCTATCCGTTAAGGCCCTCTAAGCTGCCAACCCGGCTGTGATCATCCATGTCATGCATTCAACTAGGCATCCATAGTGCATGCAGCGTCTGAGCTTCCCGCACATGTTCCTGTGAATGCAGGCCAAGTCCTCCGCACAAAATCTGAGCAAGGGGACCATCAGGTGCACGCCTGGCCAAAAATGGCTTTTGTACGCTTCCGGCAGAACTGTCTCCGGGGTATAACATGGTCGTACATGCCCCTCGTCTTTGCTGAGAACACATGGCTGTGCTGTCCACGACACACAGGAAGGGTTTCAAGCCCGGCACAAGCATCAAGGATTACCCGCACAAGATGGTGAACGGGATGACAGCCGATGAGGCGCTCAAACAGTTTCCTGCGGCGTCCTCGGACCGCGTGATGATGCCTGTGTGGGATCGCACCAACAGCCGGTGGGGCGTGGGCGAGAGCCACAAGTTTGACTTCCATACAGTATGAGCTTTGCCCCTCCTTTGCCTCTCATTTGTCATCAGCAAATATCCCGTAGTCCCTCCTGCAAAGCACTCAACGTACTCCATGCTGCCATGTATCACGGGCATCTCACCACATTGGCCGGATTGCTGTGCTTTGCCGGGCAGGTCACGTTTGGCTCCCAAGTCAAAATGGACCACCCGGACGCACCCTCGCCTCCCAAGCTCTTTACGCGTGCGTCCCAAAGAATCGGAGGTACAGCCCAGCATGTAGCATGCCTGTAACAGTACATGCCGGGCCCGGTGATGCAATCTCACAGCAGGCTGCATAAAACACAGAAGGCGCATCTGCCAAGGTGGCCAGCACCAAGGGAGGGGATCCCCGGCCTGCAACCCTCACAGTGCTGGGAGACTGGAAGACCACTGTGTACGACAGGTACGGGTGCCGGCAGGGCCAGTCCGACCGAGTTTGCTCGGACTTTGCTGGGTGTGAGGTGCCTGACAGTATGCCTCCCTGACCCTTTGATTGTCCACAGGCCAAACAGCACCCCCAGCCCCACCCCCGACTCCCAAAGCTTGGCCGGAATGCGGCCCATGACTTGTGACGTAGGCGCGTCCTCGCGCGCCAGCCTTCCGCAAGAAGCCCAACGGGTTCCTCCGCAAGTCGCTGCCAAACATGAGGTGGCCACCCTCCTCGTACCATGATTATTCGACATCAGCTCTCCTACATCTACTTCGCCGCACTATGCCTCAAATTAGACGCGCCCAACGGTTGGCACGCTAACGCTTGGCTGGTTGCTTCAGCGTGGTGGAGGCTGTGCCGCGCACCTGGGCCGGCATCGACATGCACAACATAGTGGCGGATGATGCCAGCCCCAATCGGCGCTCACGCTTCAATCGTGGCGCTGACCGGTGCCCCCCCCCCCCCCCCCCCCTCAACCTCTCCCCCCTTCATGTGAGTCAGCAGCACTCATCATCTCCCCGACCCCTGCTGGCCATCACACGACAATTCCTCCGGCATAGTTGACTGTCGTGTCCATGGAGTGTTATTCTAGCGCCAGGTGCTGTGGACTTTATCACCTGTGCAGAGTGCGTTGGTTCGCGGGTTGATCGTATACTTGGCATCTGCCCTCTGACGACTGCTCTGTCACATACAGCGTGGGGGCAAGCATCATGCGTGGCCCGGAAGTGTTCGAGCAACACGCCACCACCAACAGGCAGACAGAAAAGGCACGCCCAGCCATGTCTCATGCGTTCCTCCGCCATTCGGTTCCATGGGCATAGCGAATTGTCGCAGAGTGGCGCTCACATCCGGCCCTCCCGCACTCACAGATCGTTGCGGACATTCTGAAGCAGCAGAGCGCGAGGCGCGAGCCTGCCGAGCCCGGCGAGCCATTCCATCCCATCCATGTCAAGGGGGACCGCACTAAGGTGGGCTTATATGTGCAGTGACTTGCGCACCGAAGGTAACACTACGCTACGGATGTTTGGTGGAAACTCTCAATTGCCGAGCCTACCGGCATCATTGTCTGGCATCTATGCTGCAGGTTTGCGGGCAGGCGCCCAATTGGTTTGGCATCCCGCAAGTCACGGTGGATAAGAACGACAAGGTGCGCAGCCCTGTCGTTTGCTTTGGCTTGTTGAATGTTGCGTAGCGGAGCCTGACACCGCCGGGGACGACATGCGCAGAAAGCAGAGGAGAGCTTGCGGAGGTGGAACGCGCTGGAGGACCCGCCCTACTGGATGCTGGATGCCGCCACTGAGGTGCGAGGCATGCGCGCCGCCCGGCCCAATCGCCGTTTCAGCCAGGATCGAAATGTGCCAGATGGTTATATATTGAGATGAGACACCTCTCCCGGTGGTGCTCCCCGCAGAGGGCGTCTGTTGAGGCCAAGGTCAGGGCGGCGCAGGCACCCAGGCAGTCCAACGGCACGCAGACACAGCGCCGGCCCAGCACCCAGCAGTCAGCGGCTGCGGTGAGCCCCCTTCCTCCCCCCCCCCCCCCCCCCCAACCCAGTCCTCGCCCTCCCTGTCTTCATATCCGTATCCAAGAGATACTGTGTGCGCAGTGGTAGTCAGCGCCTGACATGTGCCGCTAACCAGATAACCAATACCCGATACCAGAGCTTTCTTCTACAGGCATCTCAGTGCAGCATCTAGATCGCTGACAAGCATGCACATCTTGTTTGTCATCACGGTATCTCAAACAGTAGTGACCTTACTTTGCTATAATTGTGTCAGTTCCTTACATGTCATGACGTGCATATTTTGCCCTGATACTCGGCGTTGGTGATTGCAATGGCGTGGCAAGTACAGGACGATGCCACATTGCCACTGGTATTTACTTTATCCTCTCGTATTTGGACATCCGATGTCCGTGTCGTCAGGATCGCATGGGCAGGAGGGAAAGTGGTGTCAGACCTGGAAGTGGTGGGTTGCCTACAGGTGCCGGCGCACCTATAAGAACTCTTCCTATAAAGCTGAAATTGGGCTTGCATGCAAAAGTTAGAACAGTCGATATGTAGTTCCGCAATGGCTTTGCCTACATTCGACCTTTGACAGGCAGGGCGGGTTCGTATTCGCAGTCGTTGCGAATGACCCGCCGGCACCCGTACCAGCCTTCGACCGGAAATTGTGCTGTGTGCGCGTGATGCTTAAATCTGGCCTGGACTGTTGCCGCTGCAGAGCGTGGTGTCCCGCAGCTCTGTGCGCAGCTCCAGCCAGTCCACTGCCGCTGCCATCCAGGCGGCACGCGCCCGGGAGAAGGCAGCCAAGAAGCCCTTCTCGAAGGTGAAGCATGCCGCCAAGGCTTCGGCGCGGGACATGTGCATGGGGCCAGCCCACAACAGCCAGATGCGAAGCCAGCGCTACGAACCGCGCCCGCAGAAGGCCTGGTAGCGCGAGTCGCATTCACCGTCCGCACAGGGCGGATGGCGCAGAGCTCCGGGAGCACAGACCAGCAGGCGCCATGTCTTCAGTGGAGCGGAAGTAATACTTAGCAGGAATTTGCGCATGGCGTTCAGACAGGAACCCCTACTCGCGGGGATGCCCTGCCACCATGTACCGATTCTGCTCGAGAAAGACAAAGATGTGTGCCCCACAAATCCGTACGATCCCCCACCCCATGGGAAAATCCCTGCTGCAGAACGCACTGCCGCTGCGCCCCGCTGTCAGGAATTTGGCTCGATACTGTTAGACACACTCCATGCAAACTACCAGGAACATCTCGCGGATTTGTACTTGTTATGCCTCAAGTAATATCCGCAAAATATGTCCATATAGATAGATAGATACAAAATGTGTAGTATGTAAAATGAGATGTATCCCCTTTGACGCGCGTGTCCTTTTGTTATCTATTGCCATATCCGGTTTGCTTGGTAAATCCGGTGGCCGACAGCATATTGGATGAACTTATAGATGAATGTAGATGAACCTTGTTTTTTATTGGCACATTACATACAAATGCACAAGTAGCCCCATGACGTCATATCCACAACGCTGCCTATAGGAGCTGGCTACTCATGCCGCTGGTGCAGTGTACGCGGCAACATCAGTCTCCGATTTGCTGCATCTACCATGCATCATATGTTAGTCCGTGCATATATACACATGTATGCATACATGTATATATATATATATACATGCATATATATAGATGTAGATATATAGATATATACATACATATATATAGATATATGCATATGAATAATATCTATACATTTTTCCGGCTGGGGCCGGCCTGCTAGCACAGCTTGCGCAAGCTCACCTCCCTCCCGCCCATCCATTTCTTGCGGATTCACGCATGGCCGCTACCTTGATTTTGAATGCAACTACCTGTTGACATCTTAGGTTTGTACTGCTGGGCAGTTTTCCGAGCCGTGCCCGCTTGCAGAGGGCGGCAGACGGTGAGACAGGCACTAGTATGTAGGCTCAGTGTGCAACCGGTAAAGGTTGCTGGTCACGCGGACATTTGTTACATTTATTAATCCCAAATTTGAAATACTCGCCCTATTCAGTCAATGATGATTTGAAATGATAATAATACTTACCCTGTGCAATCGTACGCGCAGCTAATTTTTATGCCTCGATTTGGGCAGTAATTATCGAGGCGACAATCGTCTCAAAAGCACGCTGCTTGCCCCACGGCGGCATCCTATTGCACAGCATATACTACTCGTAGTCTTCGATAGACATCGTACGAGTACGAGTACTCGACATTGTCACACGACCCCCCCCCCCCCCCCCCCCCCCGGCTGACAGTCATTCTGCCGGCTAACATCATTAGGGTGCGAACCTGCGACCTGTAGGTCCCTGGATCCAGAATTCATGCTCCGATAGCCAATACAATAGTCGAGGCGACACCCGCCCGGCAGACTACGGACAGGTGGGACATGCACATGCACCCCTCCGAAGCTTTTTGAAGAGCTCGTGGCACTGAGGCAAGAGGCCAAGGAGATGGCAGACCTCACGGGGCGTGACTCCCCCACCTCAATGACCTAGTGCATGCATTACTTGGCACCTCTGCCGCTAGAATGTGTGAACTACTGCGCAACCCACCCATGGATGTGCTGATATTGAAGGGCGCGGAGAGCGGTGGCAGCGCAGCGGCAGCAGCGGCTCAGCCAGAGACAGCAGTGGGAGGAGACCTTAGCATAGGCGGGACTACATGGAGAGGAAGAGAAGGTTAAAGGGCTGATGGAGCAGTGTGAGGCGAGCGCGAGCGGGGAGCAGCGTCCCTCCGCGGAGGAGAAATAGAAAATTGTATACAACGTGCTAGCATGCTGCTCTCCACCGCCGAGACTGAGTTCTTCTTAGCATGCCCTAGGGCAGCATGTCATCTCCCACTACAATAGGAACATATATTGTGTAATTATATCTCAAGCTTCCGGCCATTCTCTTTCGTTTCCAAGCCCCGCCGCCCTTCATCACGTGATCGGTAACGGTGTTAATTTTCCGGATATAATTACCGGCAGTCTCAAGTACGAGCGACTACCGCAAATTAACAGTACGCGGATTCGGAATGCAGTACTCGCCCCACCCCTGAAAAGGTTTTCCATCAGTAATGCACCGGTACCGCGCAATTTACGGTCGCCGTGCTCCATCTTAGCTCCACCGGTGCCATCGCTGAAAACAAACCGCATGTCGCGGCGCCGATCACCCCGCCGCGCCGGCTGTGGCTGTAGCTGGCCTCGGCCGCGGTCCGCGGATACTGCCTCCATCGCGCCCGCCTGGGCTCTTGCGGTAGGATCCCAAAGGGAGACTGAAGGGGGGAAGGCGGGCACCCCCCTTCCCGTCCGCGTAGTGTCGTCGCTCAGTGGTCGGCAAGCCGGTCCTGCTCGCATGCGCGCCGCTTGCCGCCGCAGCGCGCCTCGTCACTGTAGCCCCGCCCTGTCCAGGGCCAGACATGGATGGCCGCCATCTAACTCCTCCCACTGCGTGGCCGCGACTCCCTCATGGCACTCCGGTTCATGTCTCATGGCCCCTGAGTCGCTTCCATGCATGGCCTCTCCGCCCCCGAACGCCCTCCCCGCCTGTAAGTGCGCCGGGCTCCCGTCTCCCTCGCGCTCGCTCGCGAGGTTTTTCCGGGTGTTCCGAACGGGTCGGCCGCAGGCCGCCGCCAAACACTCCGCCGTATTAGCCGGAATTCGAGTAATTCACACGTGGAACACATATGGGTGGGGGCACGCCAGATCTTCTGCATGTCGGCCACATGTCGTACCAAGGTACGATATCACGATTGTATTTTGAACAACCCTTGCGAGTAGGCTGCCCCCGTCGTCCAAATCGTACACACTCCCTCCCCACCCGCAGGCGGATCTCGGAGAGACCGACGCAAGGCCGAGGTCGTAATAATATAGGACGCTCATTATTACCGATCCGCCGATGTTACTATTGCCTCCATCACGCCCGCCTGAGCATTTGCGGTAGGATCCCAAATGGGGAGTGTTGGGGAAGAGACCCCCCCCCCCCCCCCGTCCGCGTGTCGTTGCTCAGTGGTCGCAAGCCGATCTTGCTCGCATGCGCGCCGCTTGCCACCGCAGCGTGCCTCATCGTTGTAGCCTTCCGTCCAGGGTCAGACTGGGCTGGTCGCCATCTGACTCCTCCTACTCGGTGGCCGCGGCTCCCTGAGCGCACTCCGGTTCCCGTCTTCTGGCCCCCGAGCTCTTTTGGCACTCCGATTCATGTCTTCTGCCAGGCTTGGCCTCTCCGCCGATCCGCCCCTGACCCCCCGCCATGCTTGTTAGTGCCGGGCTCCCGTCTCCTCGCGCTCACCGACCTCGCCCGTTGACATTATGTCTATGTGTTTTGCCAGTCAGTCAGTTTATCGCATGTTATTGTGTTAAGGAACCAAGGTGAGAAAACATAGCCCGGGGCAGAAGCGCTCAAAGTGTAGAATCAAGATGCTAGCCACCTTGTTCACTGTGACTCAAGTGGGCGCTTGGTTTTAATTGGAAATTTGCAAGACGAAAGGGTGTTATTTACAACTATGCTGGATTTGAAACTGGGCGAGGTGGGAGGGTCGGTGTATCAGCGGCACTAAAGGTAATTTTCTGCTCTATCAGTTCCATTGATGTGCCGGCTGCGGCCTACTTGGCGGATGTGGCCTCGAGTTTCTTTTGATAATCTCTCCTAACACCACGGGGGGCATTGCGCTGACGCCCGCCTTTTGGTGGCTCGGGGGGCTCCTTGGACTTGGGCGTGGGCTTGGCCGCGGGTGCAGCGGGCTTGGGGTCGGGCTTGGCCTTGGCCTTGGGGTTTGGCCCAGCTTGGGAGAGGTTGACCTTCTTCGCAGTCATGATAAAAATGGGTTGCTCATCGTCCGATGATTCACACTTTTGCTTAGGCGGTGTCTGTGAATCGCCCTCTCCGCCTTTGTCCGGCATGCCCGACCCCTGCCATGTCGTCTTTACAGATATTTGTGGCACATCGGAGAAAATATTTTACTATAATTTAATTATTCATGGAACCATGGGCCTGCTATGGAAGGGGATGTACCCTTGTCTCGAGGAGCCCGAGCCTTTATTTTGAGATGGGTCGGCAGCTTGAGCAAAGTGGGGGGGGGGGGGGGGGGGGGGGGGGGGGGTCAGTCATGGTCTCGTTAGTGCCCGGGTTTGCCCTTTTGAAGCGGTAGTGCGCGATCTCTTCTTGGAAAGTCATCAGTCGTGTGCCGCAATTCTCATCCTCAATGCGCATGATGTGCTCCCACACATCCACGCGCTTGGTCCCGCCTTCGAGTTGAGTCGGGTGACTGTCGACCAACACGACATGAAGAGCGAAACCTGGCGAATCCCTTGCCCTTTCGGCTGCTACGACCTGCCAATGACGAGACATCATCACAACACGCGTAGCATGAGTAATGGGTAATCTCGCAGGCGGACAATGTCACGATCGGGTCAATGCTAGGACCTGCCAATGCAGTTTCCGGTCCGCGCGTGACGTCCACATATGTGCGGCGTGCGGGGCCCCAATCCAAAATTCTTCCCACGAGATCCAATGATTTCTAGTACTTGTTCAGAAGTGACCCTTGTAGAGAATCGAACTGCAGCCGCGCCGGCACATGCGCGTGGATGAAGTTGGTGAAATAACGCTACGGGTCTTTTGAATCGGGCTTGATCACTAGGCTCCCACCTTGTCTCGTAATTACACTGTAATGGCCCGTAATCGTGATTTTCCCACGGAATGGGCTTGTAATCGCCGTATCTACCGTGTAATTGCCACTTTTCTGCTAGGCTCGGTAGTTGTACTAGCGTGCCCGGCTGCCCGCGGTCCGTAATTCCTACTAGTATCAAGGCTACCAGTAGCATGTGCCTTCCCCACAGTACATTGTACCCACATCGCGGCTCGGGCGGCAACACGTAACGTATGGCACTTTCGCCACACCACACTTTAACGCCTCAGCACATGCCTCAAACCGCCGGCTGAATTGCTGCAAGTCCCGCGGACACTTTACCATGCATCGCAGCAGCCGGAGCGCCATTGACTAGCTCCTATCCACCACCCCGCCCCTGCGAGCCGCCGGCGCCGAGTACTGGTGTGCCATGGGGCGTCGCAACTCCAAGCGCCGTATTCATGAGGGCACGGAGGGCTGCGACGGGGACTTGGGAAGCGGCGATAAAGAGAGTGCGCTGCGACGCATGTGGCGCCCCTGTCTCGAAGACTCAATTTTACGACAATCACAGATGGAAGGAGGCGTGCGCCGCGCCTCCGGACACCAAGCACCGCGCTTGTCGCAGCCGGTGGTAATGGCGCCCCTGCTGCACCGTACGTCCGTCATGCCTCTGCTCCGTCCGGACCCGGTCAGACCGAAACGCGGGGCGAGCCGGGTGATGCATCGATGTTGTCACCGCCGCCATCCCCCCCCCCCCCGCCTCCCTCTCCGCCGCTCCCGTCTCCCCGAAACGAATCAGCGAGCCCCGCACTACCCAGCGCGCGGCGGGGAGAGGCGTTCGGTGTCGTCTGATGGTGGCATGGCAGCAAGCATGGCAGCGCATGAGATGAATGCCGAGCTTCACGATAGACGGTCATAACCAAGATGTTCGGGACGCGGGGGAGCTTTCTCGGCCAAGTAGCCACCCCCCTCCCCCCCACCCATGGTGCCCTCCCTGCCGTCCCGTTACTACACTTGTCATAGGCCCACCGCCGCCATATGTGATAGCCACTCGTGTGTATCACCCAACGTACATGTCGGAGATGGGATAACGAGGACGCAGACCCGGCGGATAGGGAGCTGGCTGGTGATGAAGGTGGGTTACACCGCGACGGCGACTCGGGAGAGCTAACTGAGTCGGAGATACAACCGATATTCTTGACGACAGAGCAGCTGATCGATTTCACTCGCAGGTTGCCTCAAGGCGCCATCGACGACCTACCGGCGGTGCGGCCCTTGCGCACCCACCGACGGTGCCTTCGGAGGGTGCTTATTGCCCGCGTTGTTGCCCCATAGTTTAGGTATTGGTAAGAATATCGCACTGACAAGGTGCAAACGACGATTTGCTGAAGATGACGGTTCCGCGCGCGTTGGTTTACATGCTTGCGCGCATGTGCACCTGACAGAAGCTACGCAAACTTTTGGACGCCGATAGCGACGCCGAAGGCATTGTCGCGGGGGTTGAGGATGGATGGCAACCCATATGGCGACAGCCGCGGCGACAGCGACGGTGAAGGAGACGCTGGCGCGAGGTATGACTTCAATACAGGGACCAACAGCGCTCGAGGGAAGTACGGCGACGGGAAGAGGTGAGCATGTATCGTGTCGACCCCCCCCCCCCCCCCTCGCCCCCTGTGTGGCGCCTACTAGTCTGTTGCTAACACCAGTTCCTCCACTCCACTTCGCAACAGACGCCGTCAGTTGTACACCGGTGCCGACGCCACCCTGATGGAGGCCGCGCTCAATCTCTGCGAGTGGAAGCTGAAGCACAACATAAAGATGGTGGCCTTCGAGAGGCTGTCGAAGCTGCTGAAGAAGCACATGCTACCGAAGGACGGGTCAGAGCTTACCGAGACGTGGTACCAGGTGGAGAAGTGCCTGAACGTCCCTGACATAAAGAAGTATATCGTTCACTGCTTGTTATGCCCTCTACATTGATGTACCATGTACTGCTGGAGCCAACGAAGGAGCAAAGAACTGGCGACTGAGGCGAACGAGTGCGAGTACAAGCGAAGGCGAAGTACTAGTACGAGGTCGACGAGCGACAGTACGAGCGACTACGAGGCGACCAGGAAGTGCACAGTATTACGAGTACCCGTAGGGTGCGAGTAACCTGTACATACGCATGCGTACCAGCAGCACCACGACTGTCGGACGCGCTGTTGACTTCTGCTACCAGCGGATGAGATCACCTAGCGTAATTTACCGAGCGCTGCCTTAGGAGCGTATTAGCGGTAGGTACTAGAACCCACTGGAACCATCTAGAACGCTATATATAGCATTTGCTATAGCAATAGTAGATAATATCATATCACTGTGCTACGAACAGACGAAGGTGCTAGGAACCTGTCTGTAGTTAGTCATGTGTTACTAAAATAGCGACGGGCTGCGGGTTAGGACCGCACACGTCGATTTTAGTATTAGTCTAGTAGTTACACGCAAGACAAGTGGCAACAGTAATTTAACCTATTTTGCACCGTGGAATTCATTTTGCACCGTAGGGTTTGTTTATACCCTAGTTCCCGGGTCTACTATCAGTACTTAAGACTCACTAGTGATGTAGCTTGGGTTTGTAGACCTTGGGTGCAGTGCAACATTCATCAGCGTGCAGGCCAGCCGCAACGCATATCCAATGTTGGTTTTGGAGCATTTTGTCCAAAATGGGACAAGATGAGGCAATGAAATAAATATTTATTATGATTATTACATCCAGCGGCTAGCTAGCCACAAGACGTTGCTGATAGTTTATTCGTTGAGCATCCCCAACTCAAGCAAGTCCTTCTTCGTGGCTGCGTTAAACTTGACGACTCCGCCGGGTTTGCGTTGCGCTGGGGTGGTTGACATGACGTGGACGCAGTTGTTACGTGGCTGGCTGATTTGCCACCCAGTTTGCGCATATGTCTTCACGACTTGGACGCTTTTACCGTACCACTTCTTTCTGACCATGGTGCCGTCCTCGTTGAACACCTCTCGACTTCCCGACGCGTCGTGGATGGCCTTCGCGTACGATAGGGGGACGGCTTCAACAAGCTTCCAAGGAAGCGTCAGGCACTTCTCCCTGCTTGTGTCAACTGGCTTCTTCCCTCCTTTTGTCTGCGCGTACAACCATAGGGGCATGAGGGGTTTGCCCTTTGCATCGGCATGGAAGGGCTCGTATACGGCCACGGTCAACGTGTCTTCGGTATTCTCGCGCGACTTCACAAGCCCGATGACGAATCTCGACTCCCAATCACCAAGAGTTTCAGGACACTTGTCTTCCTCATGCACCTAACGATAACCAAGACCGCGAGCTATGTTAGTCCCGAGCGAGACGCCACGTCATTTTTGTCCCAGTTGGGACAAAATAACAAGCAAGGTAGATGAACCAAATTGTTTTGTCCCGTAAAGGACAAAAATGACAAACAATGGGACTCACATCGGAGACGTCGATGACAACGAGGTTCGAGCCCTTTGCATCGCTGGGCGATGTGTTGTCATGAAGCCTCTCCTTGGCGCCGGCGTGAACTCCCCGGAAGGCGCTGTCATCTTGAAGCACTTGAGCACGAACCTCGGCTTCAACGCGAGCGGCTTCGGCATTGTTGAGGTCTGCGTTGGTAGCCATCGTGTGACGTGCCTCAGCAGGCGCGGTCTGCCCGTGCTCGCGCAAGAAGTCGTCAACTTCCTCTTTCCGTTGCGGCCAGAACCGGAGAAAGCTGCCGAAGGAGCAGTTTGCATCTCATCCAAGTCGTCGAGCAGATTCTTCCAGCTCTCGCGCTCGACTGGGGAGAAGTGCCACTGGACCGCCAGGTCCGTGATGTACGACCTGACCTTCTTGAAATCATCCAAGTACCTCTGGACCTTCACCGCGTCGGGCTTCTTTTTGTCGCAGAGAGCGTACAAAAGGGGCCGGCCCGCACGAATCTCGGGCGTCCCAGTTGGCGCGCTCTTCAAGATCTGCACGGGCTCAGAAAGCGGTGTGTTGGACCACAAGGCGGTGCGCAACGAGCCGCCAGACGCGGCGGCGTCGTCACGGGTGAACTCGAATTTGTGCGGCTTACTGATGTCCTGAATGTGGTCTTGGAAATGGGGCCTTAACCACTCAGAGAAGTCGAGGGAGAATGAGAGCTCAGCAATCTCCGGAGTGGGCGAGAATGCCTTCGCCACCAAGTCAAGAAAGGCCTCGATTGTGTAGGCGGAGCTGCGAGATAGCGCAAGACTGATGCGGCTGAAGATCTGGTCAACCCGTTCGTGAGTGTGCCCGACAGGCAAGAAGACCAAATGAATGACGTCGCAGATGCCGATAGACACAAGCCAATTGCAGAGGGCCGCCACGTTCCTATTCTTGTTCTCCCTGACGGTGTTGTCCATCTGGATTCTGATGTACGGAATCTTTCTACCACGGTGTTGAATTTCCTGCATCGCAGACCAGATTTCATCAGTCCATGGCTACCGGACAACCACGGCGAACCTATCGGGAGGCTAACGAGCTCACCTTCATGATCGTGATCCATATCAGAGTGCACGTCGTGGACGAATCGTGGGGGATGGTGTTGGATGTAGTAGTAGATGTCGTCCGGGCGGTATCCGTCGTACTTCACACAGGTGAGGTGGTACTTGAGGAGCATGTCGGGCTTCACAGTCTTGGGGATGCGAACCCAGTGAGGCAGCAGGGTCTTCGCGGAGTCCATGCTATCAATTTCGAAGAAGAAGAAGTTTCCATGGCCAAGGCGCGACTGGAAGACGGCGTTGTTCAGATCCCTTCGTTCCTGGCGCACTCTCTCGAGGTGTACCTTCTGCTCAGCTCTGACCTGACGCCTCACCAGCTGCTGATGTTGACGGTGCACTTGACGTTCCTCTGGCGTCATGTCCTTTGTGCAAATCTCGCGAGCTTGGTCTCTGAGTGCTTTGCCCGCCGCGCATATGGGACAGTGGCTGAATCGCTTCACCTTCGGCGTGGTGACATCCGGGAAGTCTTCCTTCCAAGTCCGGCGGAAAGTGTCGAACGATGCGAGCTTCACTTCGCTCTCGGTAGCCAAATCTACAAAGGGGCAGGGGCATGATAGGTCGGTATACAAATAAGGTCTCATAATGCGAGACAGAAAAGTTCGGTCTAAAGTGGGTCGAAATAATTATATCGGTAGTGGGTGAATAATTCTGTAATCAGCATGGCGAAACAATCTGTCATCAGTGTGACGAAACGGTATGTCAGTAGTGGGACAAAACCGTCTCTCAGCAGTGGGACAAGACGTTCTCTCTGCAGTGGGACGATATCGGCTAATTATGTGGGACAAATACTTTTGTGGTCGGTGGGACGAAACGGTATGCCATGAGCGGTGCGAAACGTTCTGTCATCAGTGGGACGAAATCGGTCCGGCGTCGGTGGGACTAAACGTTCTGGCGATAGCGGGACGAAACGGTTTGTAAATAGAGGGACGAAACGGTGTGTCATCAGTGGGACGAAACGGTCTGTCATCAGTGGGACGAAACGGTTTGTCATCAGCGGGACAAAACGGTCTGTCATCAGCGGGACGAAACGGTTTGTCATCAGTGGGACGAAACGGTTTGTCATCAGCGGGACGAAACGGTTTGTCATCAGCGGGACGAAACGGTTTGTCATCAGTGGGACGAAACGGTTTGTCATCAGCGGGACGAAACGGTATGTCATCAGTGGGACGAAACGGTTTGTCATCAGCGGGACAAAAACGTGATGTAATTAGCGGGACAAAACGGTCTGTCATCAGCGGGACAAAACGGTCTGTCATCAGCGGGACAAAACGGTTTGTCCTCAGTGGGACGAAACGGTTTGTCATCAGCGGGACGAAACGGTCTGTCGTCAGCGGGACGAAACGGTATGTCATCAGTGGGACAAAATGGGCCTCACCACGGAGAATGGCGTTGTCGTCCTCGGCCCACGACTTGTAGTAGTAGTAGACGCAAATCTTGGTCATCCAGGGAGGTAGGTGCTTCTTGAAGGTCTCGCTGTTTCCGTCATGAAAAGGCATGATCTCGACGTGACCGAGGTCATCCGAGAAGAAGTGCTCGAGAAACATGCGCACATGCTCCCTCGGTCCGGTTTGTCTGCTCTCGTATTGCTTGCGCTGCCTGATGTACGTGGGTTCGTTATCCACCACCGACCGCTGGATCACGAGACGTCTGTGTTTCGAGACCTGATGCAAGGCCTCCCACGCACGCCCACACGTGTAGATGGGGCCCCGATGATCGAAAGAGCGCAAGTAGCCACCGTGATCAAACATGTAATCGAACTTGTCGGATGCCGACTCGTAGCCACCCCTGAGAACCTGAGCGAGCCGGTCAAAGGAGCGGTTCTGATTGCCAGAGTATACGGTCAACGCACGGTCCAACACGGCATCAACGAGGGCCTCTCCGCACTGTGTGTATAGCTTGTGCACGCACTTGCGCGAACAGCATGGCGACTGCTCGCTAGCCTCCTTGGCGAGCATGAGGCGGATACAATCGCGAGAGGTGCGCTTGCTGATCAGAGACGAGACCTTGCCATTATCGCTTTCGGCGACCTCATCGCAGCCCTTGCCCCACGTGTACTTCCTTTTCTCAGGCTCCTTACGATCACTCGCACGCGCGTCGCAATCACACGAGTACCCGCTGCGGCACGAACACAGCGGTAATGTAACTGTAGTGTCCGACGCGCCGGATCCTGGAGAAGAGGCCATGCTTTCGACCGCCGCCATGCAGCGCGGGGCGAGTGGGGGGGGGGGGGGGGGTGAAGGACTGTGATCTGTGGTGAGGAAGAGTGACGGCCGATGACCGTTCTCGGACGGGCCGTTGACCGGGGTGCATAATATCCAGCTACGGGTCAAAATAATTGATGACTCAAATACCGTATTATTTCGTGTTTCTTTCGTATGTCGGTAATAGTTCTATACTAGTAAGTACACCCGAATCCAATCCAAGGAATATATCATCCCATGAAGGAATATTATTGCCACGCCACTGTACTCTCGTACCGTTATGACTCTCGAGTAGGGAATATTTTATCTTCCAGTAATAGTAATATATAGTCGCAGTAGTTAGCCTTGTATATTCGTCGCGGTGCAAAATACATGAACCTGATGACGACGACGAGGTACACTATAGTGTGCGCACGCGCGCCGTTGGTCCAGCAGGGGTCAGAGCGGCGGCAGACAGAAACCACGTCATTTCCACCTCTCCCTCACCGCTTCCCACCAAGAAACCCGCTCATCTACCGCGTCAACCTACCTACCGCCAGAATGGCGCCGAAGAAGAACGAGCCTGCCAAGGACAAGGAAGACAAGGACGACGCCACCCCAGGTGAGTTGCGCGCGCGTACAGTAGCTGCCTGCCTGCTCGACGCGTGATACGGCCAGATCTAGCGAGTTCGGTTAGGGTTCCCTGTAGAAGCGGTGTAATCTAGGACCACTCGAGGTGTAGGCAGACGAGTGGGAGCGTACAGTAGCCGCCTGCCTGCTCGACATGTGATACGGCCAGATCTAGCGAGTTCGGTTAGGGTTCCCTGTAGAAGCGGTGTAATCTAGGACCGCTCGAGGTGTAGGCAGACGAGTGGGAATAGAAACCCAAACGAGACGAGCGGCATCAGGGTCCTGCAGGGTAGTATTACGTCCCGTCGAGGCAGCTGCGGCAAGTTCAGTAAGGATGCTAATTGGTGGTGGGAGGGGGTGGGGGTGAAGAGCAGCCAGGGGGAACCTCTGCCTGTACTCCGCCGTAAGGAGTGGTTTAGTATTAGTGTGAAGCGCAGAACTTAAAGACATTACATTATTAAACCGCAGTACATAATGTATTGAAAATAGGTTTGTCATCAGTGGGACGAAACGGTTTGTCATCAGTGGGACGAAACGGTCTGTCATCAGTGGGACGAAACGTTCTGTCATCAGCGGGACGAAACGGTTTGTCATCAGTGGGACGAAACGGTCTGTCATCAGTGGGACGAAACGGTCTGTCATCAGTGGGACGAAACGGTTTGTCATCAGTGGGACGAAACGGTATGTAATCAGTGGGACAAAACGGTTTGTCATCATTGGGACGAAACGGTTTGTCATCAGTGGGACAAAACGGTTTGTCATCAGTGGGACAAAACGGTTTGTCATCAGTGGGACGAAACGGTTTGTCATCAGTGGGACGAAACGGTTTGTCATCAGTGGGACGAAACGTTCTGTCATCAACGGGACGAAACGGTATGTCATTAGTGGGACGAAACGGTCTGACAGGATATGATATTTATAGGTCGAAGGTCCAAGCGGACATCAAAACCTACCGAGAAAGCAAAAGAATTCGATGCGCTCGGAGCGCTAGTCGGGAGAAAACACAAGGCGTCACCTTCTATGCCCGAGCAGCCGGCGGCGAAGAAGAGCCGTGCAGCCTCAGCTTCTGCAGCTAGAGCGGGCGCTGAGGCATGAGGTAACCCCTAAAAACCGAGCCTTTTAGGAGGTAGAGTGCCGGCTTACGGCACGCACTCGCAAGGAGAAAGATCGGCCGCCTTGCTTTTGAGGGCCCGAATCAAGAGCGGCCAGGTCCTCTCAGATGCTCAAATGCAGACAGCGCGAAGGCTAATCGATTACGAAAAGCTCATGCAAGCTTACTATCAATCAGGTCCTTGCCTCTCCAATCATATGAATTTTGTGAGTGCACTGTGTCATATTCACATTGTTTGAAATCATGTGTGTTGACAGGTTCGAAAGGACGCGCACATGAGCCAGTAGCGACTAAAGCTTCAAAGGAATCCAAGGGGAAAGAAAAGGTTTCATAGACGATTGTGACTCCATGTAATTGTGACTGAAAGTATCAATCCCTGCCTTTGTGAGTGCACTGTGTCATATTCACATTGTTTGAAATCATGTGTGTTGACATGTTCGAAAGGACGCGCACATGAGCCAGTAGCGACTCAAGCTTCAAAGGAATCCAAGGGAAAAGAGAAGGTTTCAGAGACGATTGTGACTCCAGGTAATTGTGACTGAAAGTATCAATCCCTGCCTTCTCACTCCCTTCGATTACTTTCTCGTCAATGAGTTATCTGACGTTCCAACAGGTCGTAAATTGGCGCAGGCAACCGCGTCGGAAGCAGCTGGTAAATCGGGATCCCCAGGTAAGAAAAATTACGCTTGGCTTTGATGATGTATGGCGATAGCGTTCAGTAGTTAATCGTGACGTACACTGCAGGTGTGTTGAGTACTCTCTACTCATTCTTTACAGGTTCCCCGAATCAAGGCTCTTCTTTGTCTAAAGGCCCATCTCAAGTACCGGAAACAGAGCCTGAGCCTGAAATAGAGCACACTGAGCCGGAGCCGGAGCCCGAGCCCACTCGGCTTGACCCGGAGCCAGAGGCCGAGCTCGAGACTCCAGCGCCGACTTCCGGGCAAGCGTCTGGTTCTGGAGCCTCTGGTTCTCGAGCCCCTATTGCCGAGGCTCCGAGAAGGGTTCCTGAATTCCTCAGTATGTGCACGGATGAAGAGGTCTTCGGCACAGAGGAAGAACAGAGGCAACGGGCGGCAGAGAAGCGTAAGCAAGCTCTCGACATCACCGGCACTCCTGGACCCGAGAGGAAGACAAAGCTGATGACGGTCGCCTCTTACGACGACTTCTTTGACGAGAGGGACGGGTCCCAAGAAAAGGACTCCTACATGGACTTTACCTCAAGGAGCTGGACTATCCACTGGTTCAAGAACACAAGTGCTGAGGTACAGATCTATTTGTACATCGAATTGCACAAGGCGAGCCTGCTGACTGGCAAGGACTTTTTCGATGATCCGAAGGGGCCACTTCTCGCGTGTATCGGAAAGATCAAGGACGTCGAGCTGGACTCGGCCGGAAACTACGAGGTGAGTAAAGCTTATATGATGTCTGAATTCGTGTCAATGTCGTGTTTCTCGTGTTTCAATAAGTATTAATATTCTTATGCTTGTTACCGCAGATCTCTCTTGAACCTTATCGCTTGACAGTGCACAAGGAGTTCAGGATCGATGTCAGCTTTGAGAGGTTGCTACTCCACGCGATCCAGCCGCAACTCTGCTTCCAACCGCGGTTCCAGTCTTACTACGCATGGACTTTGGTCGAGCGCAATGTGCTGGCGCAGGCGCTGACAGGTTTCGCGTCTGGTCAGATTGACATCGGTGACTTGGCCAACATTGACAAGGATTTTAAGAACGCACTTCCATACGTCAACACGTTGGCCGTCCCGCCGGCCTTGAATGGCTTCCACAACACCGGTGCCGTCGACTGGATCTCTTACGGCCACCTCAGAGTCGAGATTGCTGATCCAGAGGTGAAGACATCTCACGGTGGCGACATCAACACGTTATACGCCGACAGAGTCAACCTCGTCGTCGACAAGGATACGGGGCTGCCTCACATTTTCAGCTTCATATCCGACAAGTTCGTCGCTCCGCCGCCGGAATTTGAATTCGGTTCCCCAAAGCTGCAAGACTGCAATATGGTGGCGCAAAGCTACAAGGTAAAAGCCTATCGCGACCTGTTGTACCTATCCGGATCAGATATGTGTAGTTACATATAAATCAATACACAATGCAACTTACTGACATCCATTTCTTGCATTTGTTATTCAGAGGAATCCTTCCCTGTCCGCCGAGAATTTCTCGGTGTCCTTTCCAGTAGTCCACAAGAACCGCGATTGTTTCTCCGAAGAGTACGAGCCCCTCGCTCTGACCATGGCCAACTTCAAGGAGCTAGTCGCAGCACGCGAAGGCGGGGAGAAGCCGAGGTTGGCGGATTCAAGTTCCTACAAGCCAGAGATCGACGTCATCATCGAGTTTCTTAGCGCCTACGGCGCGCTTCAAGCCAACATCGACGGCAGCCACAGACGGGAGGCGAAGCGCATGGTGAAAGAAAACTACCCGGAAATCTACAAAGCCAACAAAGGCATCCACCTCACGTCGGCTAAGATGTACATCGGCCTCTCGCCGGAAGTCTGCCGCTACATGTCTATGAAGCTCAACGAGGCGGGTCACACCGTCGTGGGAGACACGTCGATGCACAAACTCCTGGTGAGTGACCCATTCTCCCAAATTACTATTTAGCTGACCGTGGCAGCAAATAGGCGTAAAGTGTGACAAAAGTCGTTCTGTCGTTCGCGGGTTAAAAATATGTGACAGTGGGACGAAACGGTTTGTCATCAGCGGGACGAAACGGTTTGTCATCAGTGGGACGAAACGGTATGTCATCAGTGGGACGAAACGGTTTGTCATCAGCGGGACAAAACGGTTTGTCATCAGTGGGACGAAACGGTCTGTCATCAGTGGGACGAAACGGTATGTCATCAGTGGGACGAAACGGTTTGTCTTCAGTGGGACAAAACGGTTTGTCATCAGTGGGACGAAACGGTCTGTCATCAGTGGGACGAAACGGTTTGTCATCAGTGGGACGAAACGGTTGGTCATCAGTGGGACGAAACGTTCTGTCATTAGTGGGACGAAACGTTCTGTCATCATTGGGACGAAACGTTCTGTCATCATTGGGACGAAACGGTTTGTCATCGAGGTACAATCGTTCGGAATTTTGAAATCGGTGCAATTGTTTATGCAGAACCTTCGCAGATGTTTCGAGAGCTGGTATGCAGAACATGATGCAAATCGCCCCGGCTTTAGGGCACTTCCGCAAATCAGGGTAGTGAAGGAGTTCAATAAGTCTGAAGTTCTTCAAGTTGAACTTGAGAAGATCGGCATCAAAGATGAGAAGAGAAGCGAGTTTTCAAATTTGATTGACCTCTGCTCGCGCCCACAACGGTGAGCTGCGTACATGATGAAAATTTATCGTGTTGTTAATGCTGCTAGATTCTGACAAATGATTTGCGCAGTGTTTTTGAGCCCCTTGAGCAGATTTCTGAAGCCTACCGGCATGTGGACCTCGGGAATCGAGGATGGGTCGAAGGCAGAACCGAACTCGGAGACCTATTTGTGTACTACCAGCAAGAACTCGATAGAGTCGAGCGTCTCAATTACGGCAGGCAACTCACCCAAAAGGAAGTGAGGAAGGTTTACGAAGCAATTCGGAAGCCTATCAATACAATCCTCGATAACAAGAAGTACGGCTTCGGGAAAGACAAAGCTCACTTCCGAGTCGCCCTCATGGAGGTAAGTTGTGACCGACCCCAGTGTCTTAATCATATGGAATACTATCATTGATTCCTTTCTCCGTACTGAAGTTTGTTTTTCGACCCAGGATGTCGGCTTTGGACCCCATGCGCCCTGGCTAGACGAGCCGTCTCTTGCCAAGCAGAGCGACAGCGCGGATCTCCCTGTGGGCCAGATGTACCTGGTGGTTGGACTGCTCATCCAAGGCGAGCACAGTGTGACCCCGAGCCTCTACGAGCTGGTGGATGACATTAAGCATGCCGGCGACAATGGCCCCATGGCTGTTACGCACACCAACGCGGAGTGGCTCGCGATGATTGAGACCTGGAGGTTTTGCGATCTCTTGCGTCGAGCAAGCATCAAGCTCATGAATGTCATTGACACGGCCAAGGGCAGGGAGACAATCCAACTGCTGACGCCGGACGAACCGGCCAGGAATTGGGGGAAATATCTCTCGGACCACATCATCGATTGGGATGTGCAAGACAAAGTGTCGGATGAGCAAGCGGCCGCTCGCCTTGACGCCATCACCAAGTTCCGAGCCAAGGTTGATGACCTCGGCCCAACAGGCTTCCCCAGAAAGTTCCAGGATTTGTTCAAAGGTGCTCATCGCTCCGGTCCGTTGATGGTCTTGCTGATCCCTCCTGCCAAATGGGGGGACATGAAATCCGCCGATTGCCTCACACCACTACCGGTTCGAGAGCATATCGCGGCCACCAACACCACCATCAGGAGTGAGGCGTATCGCATCAAGAATCAGATGCCGGACTTGGTCATCTCCTTCTTCACAGAGTTTGCTCTTCTGGCATGTGCGCCGGAGCTTATCGCGGTTTCCGCTCCGAATGTTTCTGATGAGCTGTGGATATCGATGAAGGTAACTAAGATCTTGTGCAACCACAAATGCTCTTCTGAATTTTCGTTGTGAGCTATTAACCCGAATCTGTTTTCTAATACACACAGGCCGAGGCACTTCCGGTGATGCCCAAGGGCTTTGAGGTCGACAAGGATGACAAGGTCTGGTTGAACACGGAGCTTTGCAAGGCTTGCATTGTGGAGGGGAACTTCAAGGCTCCCGCGACAAAACAATTCGTCGCGGACGCCATGTCGGCGGTTCGTGCCAGAAAGGCAACAGTCTTCATTGCCGACGCGCTTTTCGGAGCTGGTTCGCACACATGGGACTCGAAGGATGCTGCGTGGGGTACGGACGACTTCAACGACGTGTTTGCTTTCGCGAGGCAAGACAACCCCCACAACCCCGGTGCGTACTAGATGACTGTGCTTTCATTTATCTCATTCCCGATTTACCCCCGCGCAGGCAGTTGAATATCCTGACTGGATCTTCTGACGTCCACACTGCTCTCGATGGGTGCCATTTCTTCATTCACCTCTCGGACCAGCAACTTGGATCCGCAATCACATCCGTTCAAAAACAAGCGGAGGACCTTATGTATCACGTCCTGACTTGGGCCAAGGATTGCGGGATGAAGATGGGCAACTCTCTGCGTCACGACGCTGAGTACTACCTCTACGTCAGGAAGCCCCCGCCAAGCATCATAGCTGACAACATCCGTTTCGATGATCCTCGAAGGTGAGATTTGATCCGTGGAAAATAGCCGGCTTGTATTTATTTACTCGCTAAGCCGGTTGTGCCTTTCCAGGTTCTCTACATCCATCATGTTGGGTCACTTCAAAGACAGTTCGAAATTGAAGGACGAGAACAGACAGACGGTGAACAAGTACCAAAAGCCTATCGCTCTCTTCGCCAAGCACCTTAAGATGGCGGCAACAGACGGGACAACAATCGTCGACGTCACAGCCGGAACCGGGACAACCGCGCGCGGTGCGTGAGGGGTGCAACCCGGGTGAGTGTCTTAATGGGATCAACATAAAAAAATTTAACGCCTTGTGCGGTTTGCCACGCCTTTTCCAGGTCGCTGCGGCCTTTTCCGTGTGGTGGGACCATATGGATCATACCTACTCGTTCACACACAGGAACTTGAAGATGATCCTCATTGACAACCAGAAGACGCAAATCGCTGGGATGAAGTCCAGGATGACCTCATGGTTCAAAGAGAAGCCATGGGACGAGACTCAAAGACTGCGTCCAAGTGACTTCGAGAAGTGGCCGGGTCTACCCCTTCCAATGACCGAGTCAGAGGAGCGGGAAGAGCGTGCAGCGGCGGAGAAGAGGAGGCAAGAGGCGGCAGAGCGCCGAGGGGATTATGTGCTCGAAGATGATGATATGTAGTACAATTCCGCAAAATTAGCCGCTCATATGTTTTGTCCCGGCTTTGGCAAAGTTTCAGCCCCGGACGGCACAAACTACTTGTAGCCATCACGGCCCCCGCACTTTTTTGTCCCAGTTTGGACAGAGTTTCAGCCCCCGATGGCGCAAACTTCTTGTAACCATCCCGTTTCCTTCACTCTTTTGATTTGTCCCTGCTTGGACGGAATTGGTTTCCCCGACTTGGCACAAAATGAACCAACCGGCATTCATATTAGCTTTCAATCCCACTGCTGCCCCCAAACCCTAATTTAGACCTAACCACAATGCACCGCGTGCCTCGGGGCAAAATAGGTTGCATTACTGTTTGGCGGGAATTGGAATCTATACGCAGCGCACGGAATGACGGAAACCAGCGACTATATAAATAGGCCGGCAAAACCACCGCCGGGCCAGTCACCCAGGTTACCGGCTTCCGGTACGATCTGAATCCCTTTTCCCAAATCTCCGCTCATTATTCCTAGCCGTGCGCCGTAACTTTGGTTTCGGAGCGGTGACCAAAGCACATGGTTCCGGATTCCACAAGATAAGCGGCATAGCGACGAGAGCGAGAGGCGAGATATAGGGACAGAAGAAGACTTCAGATGTCAAGGATCCTGTGGCGGGGACGCCTACCGAGGATGTGAACCGGCTTTGATAGATGGAGTCAAGTTCGACGTGGTGAAAACGATGTAGCGACGATGAGGAGGATGAGACAACGAGCGAGCGAAATTATGAACTAGCGAAGGGACGAAGATCGCGAGTACCAAGGAGCAGCCGAACGTTCGATCCGAGATGTGTAACGATGACGCTGCAAGCTGCAATGCCATGAGGGCGGAGCAACGTGCGACTCGCGACCCCAGCTATAGTTCCGACGACGCGAGGTGGCGATGGCGCGACATCGACCGGAACCGACATGTATCTGCCGTTATCTGTACAGTACTGGTAACGAGCAGGTATAGCGAACAAGAAGAACCGCAGATTTTTTTCTGCGCTGAAGAATGAACCTGCCACCTAAAAATCGAACTCAGAAGAAGAAGAAGAAGAAGAAGAAGAAGACAAAACATCTGTGGTTACCGGTAGAGTCATGAGGTGCTGGTACGATTAATTTCGTATGCGAGTACAAAGCAGCTGTAGAGATGAACCAAGGATTCGAGGAGAGCGCTGCGAGATTATGACATGAGCCGTCAGGTGAAAATCCTGGGTGACCACGGCTCAATGTCCGGACGCACGCATTACTCTCGACATGATGCGGTATGGCGGAGGAGACCCTGCTGCCTGCTGCCAAGACAGAAGACTCGACGACGGCCAACACGACAATGGCGCGAGATGGGAGCTGCTGAGAGGCGACCGAGATTCGGCGCGTTGCCTGCCTGTACATTGTGAGGATATATCCTATACCCTCACTAACCCTAGATCACCATAAGCATGGTAAGGCGCGTAGCGCGCGCGCCTGATGGCGGGCTGCGCCCGCGCCCTGTCGGCCACATTGCGCCTGCTGATATACCCGCACGGCGCCCTGGCGGCATGTAAATCAGAATTACTTCACCCTATGTTCATTAACATGGTGAGAGTGTTATGCCCTCTACAGTGCTGTACCATGTACTGCTGGAGCCGACGAAGGAGCAAAGAACTGGCGACGGAGGCGAACGAGTGCGAGTACAAGCGAAGGCGAAGTACTAGTACGAGGTCGACGAGCGACGGTACGAGCGACTACGAGGCGACCAGGAAGTGCAGGACAGTACACTACGCTTCAAAATTAATGGTAAGCGAACTGTCCTCCAGGGGGTAGTTGGTGAGCATTCGAGTATCAACGCATTACGAAAACCCTCCGAGCTGGGGACGCGGGGTGACCTGCCGGTATTTAGAATTAGTCCGGGGTGCGAAAACTACTGCTCAATCGTAGAATTATGACGGAAGTATAACCGATCTATCCCGAATTTGGACTTACGGGGTTTTTAGATGCTCCAAGAGTTGGAGTAGGTGTTGGATACGTGCTTGCCCCACCGTGTAGGTAGTGTTGTACTCCCTGGAGGTGACCCACATTAGCCCTTCGGTGCCGGACCTCACCCTCACCGTGTGCCGACTGCACGCAGCTGAGCGCATGGTGATAGGGTCCCCCCTCGGCACTAGTGTGTGGCAGAGCAAGGATCACCTTCGAAAGGTGTATGACGCCTTCCATGTCGCACTGAAGCACATCGAGGAGAAATTGTGTTGCTTCTATGCTGATCCGGACATAGTGACAGAACATCACTTATCCAAGTTTGGCATGTCCTCACAGGATATAGGGCAGTATGTGTGGTGCACATATAACACAATGACCTTGCACTGCTAGGTGAATTTCCGTATAGCTTGTAAATGTAAGCGATCAAAGTTCTGCTGCCCAGCAATTCCGTGCAGCGCCCCGGCGCCGCTGATGCCATGCACACCCACCGCCGAAATAAACCTAGCCCCCTTGGCAATCTGAATCGACGGCGGTTTTAAACAGCCCCTGTTGGGAGTCTGCTGGGTACGAGGGACTGCAAAGAGAAGTGACACAGTTGGGGCAGTCATAGGGGGTAAGGCTTGCCCGACTGTTACACAATGCTAAAATTACAACACTTTTGCGTGATGCTACTCGCTACATTACTGGGTACGGGCAACTACGCCTCACCTGTACCTTTAAGCACTTTGGCTGATGGCCCAACTATGCCTCACCTGTCCGCAGTCTACTCTCCCAAGGGAGGGTGGAGCATCTCATGAGCTGGTTTCACTGCAGAATTTCGTGAGTTGACCGGTATATATCAAGACCCTGGCTGCCGGTACCTATCCGCCCATTGCAGGATGTATGAGAGTCATTACGGTGGCCGCTGGCCCGGTGACCTCGTCCGTGCCCCACGGAATGTTGGGGTACGGCAGGAAGCCCCCCCTAAGTGTTGCAGCTACACTTGCTGGGTGTGGGTAATCGGGGACGATGCCACCCGCCAGGTCGGCTTCCCAATTCTTGGCAGCCTCCATCACTCTGCGTACATTTGTCGGCGTGTCATGGGAATGAATCAAGTGCATGGAGGGGGGCAGCAGTGCCGTAGCCGCGAGCGCCATTGCAGTGAACAGCTTGAAATGGTCGACGAAGGCTTCCCGCAGCTCCGGGTTCCCTTGTAGGTCCTTCTCGATGCACACCTTCAGGGAGCGGTACAGCTGAGCCCGCATTGCAGCGAGCCATATCGAGTCGATTTCGCTAAACATGTCAATATGAGAACCATGGTATTGTCCGGTGCGTCTAGGAGGATGCCCGGCCATGTGTGTTCCTTGTCGAGAGAGGCATACAAGTTGGTGTCGGTCCTGCGGGTTGGAACCTACCCCGGTTCGAGATGGATGAGCCGCCTCGCGATCAAACGCCGGGTGAGGTGATAGGTGAGCTCCGTAGGGACGCCGTCGTACGCTGCGGGCAGCTGGTTGGCCATACTGGGCGAGGCGGGGAACCGTGGATATGGTGGGTAACGTTGGGTGCCGGCGATGGTTGTGTGCTGGTTGTGTGCCTGGGTTTGGGTTTGGGTTCGGTAGCTGGGAGAAGCCGACAACTTTATTGCATTTCAAGTCGTTGGCATTAGCCCTGACGTATAATCAGCCGCTTGTCTTACTGTTTGGGCGTGTGCAGACGCGCACATTCGATTTAAAAGCGGAGTACGCCATATTACGCGATCATTCCCCGTTAAGGGGTAGCTACGGCCGAATTTCGGTTATGTCGCAAGTGTGTTTCAAATGTGTCCTCATGTAATCGCTAAATACGGGATATATACGGGACATTACGCGATGGTTACGCAGCAAGCCGGAGTGCGCTAACATCGGAGCGCGATGAGAAGTCGTCTAGGCGCGCGGCGCCGGACTTAGTTTGTTGAATAAATTAGCTGCTGCGCCCACTACACTCGCACCCGCTAGACAACACGGTAGCTGCTCATCCCCTAGCACGCACCCTCCATCATGGCCACCCACGCCAAGCTAATCCCAGGCACCCCTACGGCAAAGGTGCCAGGCATGAGGGCATGACCATACAACTCGGTGCTCTGTGCAGCACGGGCCACATCGTTGAGGACGTGCGGCATGCATTGTTCCGCGGCCAGGCGACCAACACCCATACATATCCGCGTTCACCAAGAGCAACCCCAGGGCGAGGACGCGTTCGGCTATGCTTTCGCGGACATACTGCACAACTGCGTTGAACCAAAGCAGTACGACGCAGCCGGCAAGAAGTACCTGCTTTAGGCATGTTTTTAAGTGTCCGATTCGGGTGTCGTCACGCTGTATTTTCCCTCGTGCGTACCCGACGCGACGCGTGCCCAGATCTCGAACCCAACACCCGAGGCGGCGCCACCCCCCCTCCCCCCCGCGCATGATCTGACATGGGCACTGGCGCTAAGAATGCCACCGTCGACGTTCCATCCCTTGCTGTCAGAACGATCTAGGGGCGGGAGTCCACCCTGAAAGGTACACTGAGTCGGCGGGTGGCTGACATGACTGCGTGGAAGATTTGAACTTCACAGGTGTATGTTGACCGCCCCGTGCCGCGTTTTTTTGCTGTTGCTTTTGCAGCCAAGGACAAGGCTGTGCTGTCGAATGTCTTTGACGAATGATGGCCGCGCGACACTCAGACGGGGATCCTTTATCCTCTGAAGAAGACGTTGAGGTTTCCCATCGCCGCGCCCCCGTACATCGAGCGGATCTGCTACGCTACCTTCAACTACCGTGCTGGCTACACAGCCGACATCCACATCTACGCCAAAGAGACAGTCTTGACCGCGTTCCGAGAGTTCCGCGTTCCCCTTCCCCTTCCTCCCAACCCCATTGCGACCATCCTTGTGGGTTGTGCTGACGGTGCACCTCGTGATGTACAGGAAGCAGGGGAACGTGAGGAACTACCTCGCTCGGCACTACTTCCAGGAGGAGGGCAAAGACGGCCAAGGAGGTAGGAAGAAGGGACCATTGCCGAGCGCGGACCGACTCGCGAAGGCCCTCGACCTTGCAGAGGAATGTCACCTGAGCGAGCTGGGGAGGTACTACCAAGCCGGCAAGTGCCCCCCATGTTAACGTGATGTTCAAGGGCGAGGAGGAGATCTGCGAGGTGACGCCGCAATGGGAAGCCGCATGTGAGTCGCGTTTGTTTCCGCACTTGTTCAATTACACAGCCGCCGCAGTTGTTGTGTCAGACCCCCGCCCAGTCCCTACGGTCGGCGGTAAGCCGATCGTATCGAGTGTTCAACGCAACAAGATCGCGTCGCTGCCGCTGGCGGGCACCGCTGCGTCGCCAAAGCTCCACGGCTTGGTGGGCGTGATGGCGGAACAGCATTTATAAGAGGGCGGGCGGCATCATCAAGCACAACACCAACGCGGTCAAGAACCTGGCCGCCACGCAAGCCTCCCTGGCGACCACGTCAACGAGGGCAACAGCCTAGAGCCCCCGGCCAAGAAGGCCAAGCAGCCCGCTAAGCCGGCGGCAAGATGGCTGGCCCGGGGCCGGGGTGGTGCCGGGGCCAGGGCGGGCGGTGGGGCGCTCGGGTCGCGGGCCGGCCGCCGGGCCGCCGTTGCCGCTGCCGCCACGCGCGAGCAGCAGGCCGGCCGCCGAGGCGGTCCCTGTCAAAACCGGGTGTAAATATAATTTATTCCGCCCGCCGACTGCCGCGCGCCTCGCCGCCCACTGCCGCGCGCCCGATCACTGGCTGTGCCGCGCGCGTGCTATCGCGGATTAGGCCAGAGCGCAGCGAGATTGTCGGGCTTCCAGAGGCAGATGCAATAGTCCTCGGAAATGATGAGTGTATAGCGTCGTGATGATGAGTGATATGCGCTTGATGCAGTTTATTTATTACGAGTACGTCACGGAATGGCTACATACGAGTGTCATACTACTGGTAAGATTACAGGATAAGGACAGGGTATTAATTACAGTATAGTTACGAAGTGGGGCGGGAGCCTAGTGATGAATCTTAGGGGTGTCGAATCGCCAAGCTTGTCGCGTCAGGGGAACCATATATGCTCTCCCTAGCGGACCCGCCAATGGGGGGCTGAGAGGGACCCTTGCCAATGGGGGCCTGAGAGGGACCCTTGCTCCAGTATATCGCCTTGAAGCTCCAAAGCTTGTTTAGCAAAACCGAGCTAGAATTGGCAAACTCTTGGTTTGATAAAAACCATACCACCGGTGTCGAGTAGCCGTTTCCGGTCGACTCTTCTAACTACCGCGTGGCGCCAAACTCTGCCTTTCCCCATGGTTCTCTATCGAATTCGAGGACCCTGGCTTCCACAACATGAACGGACTTCCCCGAAGGGTCTTTGGCCGCGCCGTAGTTTGTGTCTGCAATCACGAGTGAGATGTCGTCGGCAATATTCTTGGCGATGTCGTCGATGCACTCTCGGAGGTCTACTACATGTCATCATGCAAACCAAGGTCACCTACATTCCACCGATAGCAGACAATTCAAAAGGCATATAGACATAGAAACTTAACGTTGATGAACCCATACATAGTATCTTCGCAATAATAATAATTGGAAAGCCGCCGGAAGCCTTTTGGGATAACGGCCGTCCTTTTGCGGTTTGCTTGGGCCAGACGATCCTATCTACCACGCTTCCATCGCCGCGAGCTGCGCTTGGTCGCTGAATTCGTCTTAGTCTTCGAACCTCGAATTTAGAGACCGGAGAGGCGCCTTTAGCATGTGTTTGTCCTTGGGCAGCATGCATAAAGGTATGATTTCGATGAGAACGATGTCAAATGATTATGCATGACTGTTATGGGGGCAGGGTATTCGGCGTTGTACGTATTTGATTGGCTTCATTAGTTCTCGGAAGCCCATCACTGATGATCGGATCGTCTTTGCGAGGTGAGTGCATCCGTGGTGCGGGATGATTTGCATGATGCGGCGCAAGTGGGCACGCGCCGCAACAACAATATTCATGTAGCTTAGTATGTTGTACTGGAACTCCGGGGCGGTAGCGCGTTCTGTAGTCTTCGGTAGCGCTACACTCTAGTCCCGCATCCGGGAGTGCCGCAAAGTGTTGCTGCATAGTACCGAAGAAAATGACTTTCCCCCATAGCCAACTCACACGCTTAAAACTTGTATTGAGAGGGACTTCAAATAGGGGGTATTCATGCCATTTCCGGGAGGTATTGAAGTTAATCAGTTGAAGTTGGGACTTCATGCTGAACTACCATTTATTGAAGGCCCTTCAACGCAATCGCCATGGTTGAGACCGTGCAACGTCAAGTAGCTGGGGGCGGGGGTCCGACACGGGGCGTTATGCTCCGCCGGCGATTGCACCACAAGCTGAAATCGCGGCCTCAAGTGGCCGTACCAATGCCGTACCGGTGCCTTGTAACTGGATGGCGCCGCGCGACGAGGCGGACGATGAAGCAGGGTCCCCGACGCGTGCGCGCGCGACAAGTCTGGTACCGACCACTACCCGTAAAGTACTGATGTATTTATGGAAGCGTGTCTGAACATATGCTGCTCCAAAAAGAACATCACTAAGTGTGAGCGTGTCCCCGTTTCCAATCCATTTGGGGGCCTTCGCGAGCGTTGGATGCACACTTTGGATGAACACGTCAGCAATGGCGGTACACGTCAGCCCGAACACCCTCGCGTACGCGAAGATTGGACCAAACTTATGGCCGAATCTTCGATTACTTGGGACCGAAGACGAACTTGGGATCAAGGATTGGAGGAAGAATTCATCCGTGTTTTTGAGCGGCGGTAGAAAAATTGTACTGGTACCGCTACGGTCGCTGCGGTGGGGCTACATGTGGGGCTACGGGTGGGACGGCGCATCCTGCGGGCCATCTCGCGCCATTCAAACAGCCCGCCCGCAGCCGCACCCACCAGCTAGCCCACACCCCTACGATATGCCGCGTGGTAACACTCCCGCTACGTCGGACACGAGCGCATTACGCATACATGGCAACAGTAGCGCGTCGCGTATTTTGCGGATCTCCTCGGGTTTCACGCGAAACGTGTCGTCTTGAAAAATCCGCTCTCTGACGTTCTCCGCGTCGAGGTCGAGGTCTAGCTGGCTCAAATGTGCCGGCCATGCTCTAGAAGCCCGCTGCCGCAGGCGCTGGTAGATCCGCATGTGCTCGATCCGGCTGGATCGGCAGCCGGCAATCAAACTCATGCGAGCCGCGGTTTGCGTGCGCTCGCAGCGAAGATTGCCGCCACCGTCTTTAACCCATGAAGCACGTCAACATGTTGTCGGCCATTTTCCACCCGACGGACTATGGCGACGCTAGCGACAAGTGCCTACGTGCGATAGCGCCTGCGCGGCGGACGGGGACATGAGACAGCGTGTGCATGTGGGCGTTTGTGCCGGTGTGGTGGGCGGCGCGGTGGCGGCGCTGGGAATCCGCGTCAGCATGTAACGATTACATGCTAACTAGGCCCGCGCGAGACGTGGCACGCTATATGTTGATCCGAAGAGAGCGTCCAATTTCGCAAATGCCCCCTGCTCCGAGTAAGGACTACAGTCTCCGCTGAGATGGAAATAATACTACTGATTAGGTTTATGCATGTCGATGAACACACATGGTCGCTACGTGTCCGATAATACTTTTTGTGGTGTCTATGTTGTATTTTTATTGGCGTGCGAGGGTTTGATACACTACGTGGCACAAAATCTATATGTAGAGCATGCTACTGTATTTTATTGCTGCATCGGATCCAGCAGCTAGTACTACGACCCGTACGGGTAAGAGCACTAGCGGAGGACTGCGCGCCGCCACATCTCCTTTTACGGCCACTCCTCTTGGAGTTGGTACTTGTCATGAGGCCGCCTCAGCTGCCCAGCAATTGCTTCCTATCGGTGGTACGAATACTGCCAATACCGTTACTACATGCGCTTTTGTAGCTCTGAAGATACCGTCGCCTGGCGATTTAGTGGCACACCCTCCGTCAGCAGCGACTGTTTCCCTCTCGGAATCGCTGCCAAGTTCTATTGCTCCGTCCTCGGGTACGGGTTCGGGTGCGACTACCTCCGATGATCAACCCACGACCATGGTTGTCCAACGCCACCTCAGCCGTGCGATTCGCTTACGTGACTTCGTGGCCCTCGATCTCAGCTTCCAGCGTACTGGTGCCGCGGCCTCGTGACTTGATACCCTGCGCCTTTACAGCGCGTGCGGGCCGGGCTCACTATCGTTTTTCCAGTCGGGTCACGAGTCAGCCCGCAAGATTCCCCGTGCTGCTTATTCGGCCGCCGCTGCGCGGGTACTAGGCCTTTGCCCGCGCGGAGGTTCCGCGCTTGTCACTTGCCCTGGCCCCACGTGCGGTATTGATCCCTTATGGCCTCACTCTACGGATGGCTCGAACCGGAGCACTACGGATTTCATCGTGGATCATCTACCCATATGCCCCGTAGCGAACTACAAGCACCGCATGCATACCGCTTTGAAGAATCTGTGGGCATTTGTGGCGATTGATGCGGGGGCGGTGCTTGACCGGGACCGCTCGGGAGCCGGCGACTTGACCCTTGAGACGATTGGGCTGCGCCTAGCGGACCGCTCGCGGCCGTCGGACTTAACGCTCGCGGGGTGGGGGGGGGCGGCGTGCGATTACATGATCGACTTTGCGTGCGTTGTCCTCCACGACCCCCACTTGGAGCAACGACCCCCGCTGGTGCACCCCGGGAATCGCGGCGACCGAGGCGGAGCAGGGCAAGTTGGCAGCGGACCGGGCGTCTTCCGCCCCAGTGCAGAGTGTTCACCGGTATTACCCTTTTGTGGTTGAGGACCGCGGCCGTCTCGGGAAGTCCGCTTTGACGGTGGTCTACATCGCCGCGGTGATGTTGATTGTGCGCAACTTCCTTGGCGGTCCTTCCGCCCCGACCTCATGCATTCTTCGTGGTAAATCCGCTCAGGCACTTCGGAACTTTGTCGCTAGCTAACCTGCTGAGTTCCGCCGTCACCTGTCGCGCACACGGCGGGGGCTGTTGCATCGGTTCTCGGCTTGCGTGCATGGTACCCTGGGCGGCATTCTCTCTGCCGGTGTGCAAATGGCCAAGTCTGATGCGTGGGCTCGTGCCCATTCTGCGTCTTCTCATATTACTGCTTCCACCTCGCAGTCGCTGTAGAGGACCTTTCTGATTGTCCTTTTTTGGTGATTTCCTGAAAGCGCCTTCTGCTGCTAGCTCATTTAAGTATATTTAATTGTGCATGTCCGTGTGCTGACGCGTATACGCGTTTTTACTACATGCATGAGAAACGAGCGCCGCGTGCATCACGCCGGTGTGCTGACTGTACTACGCGCTAGACTACTCCGTCCATATTACGTGTATGAACGGGCGGCGGCTGGATAAGTAATAATAATAAGGCCCTTGAATGTAGTTTAGTACTGGTACAGCCCCAGCAAGACAGGCTGATCGTCGCGGCCCGATGAAATATATAAAAAAGTGCGCCCGCCTAGCGAGTACGACTCGTTTGCTTGATGACTATAACGGAGCGTCGCCTACCCAGGGCTCTCCAGAACTGGATTGCTGCCCAAACGGCCGTCGTAGAGACGCTGCAAGGGTTTCACTGGTGCCAGTCCTGTCCCGGGGGCGGGAAAAAAACGACTCGTTTCGATAAACGCGTTTCGATATCTGCATGCAAAAAATCGCGAGCATTGCCCGGACTACATCAGGTACCCATGTAAGCTATTAATTGTTTATTACATCAGGGCTTTCATAAATGGGCACTACAAACAGAACTAACAGCAACTATGAAAGGTTGCCAGCAATCAAAGGAGAGACACATAAGTTCAAGTACCATCAGCTCGGTAAGCGTACGGTAACTGTACGCGTCGCGTCGCTGCTCGTGCGCGTCCCCCGGACGAGGCCGTAGGAATAGGTCGGCACGCCGGGAGCCACTTCCTCGGCCTCTTCAGTTTTTTTGCGTACTGGTACCAGTCCGTAGTAGGAATAGGCGCGCTGGCTGCTGGTCGTCAATTGCCAGCCTTCGCGCGCGGCTACGCGGCCCGACGCTAAGCTAGTTCTGCCCAATGCAGGCTCTTCCTTCTTCAGTACTTTCCGTGCATTCCCTAGTGCCTCGACCAAGAGTGTTGTATGTACACAATAAATGTTGTATATATGTTAAGATCCATGTGGACATGCGGGCCATGTGTACATGGAGCGGTCCATGTGAACATGGAGCCTCCATTGACCCATGTCCACATGGCCCGTACCATGTACACATGGAGTTTACCGGAAACGGTCCATGTGAACACGGGTCGTTCGCTGACCCATGTACACATGGACTGCCCTCGACAAACGACCATGTACACACGGACAGGCCCATGTGCGCATGGAACGCGGTACTTGGACCATTTACACATGGATCCACGCTATGCAGCCCATGTGTGATAAGGTAAGTTTCTGTCCGCATTTTAAGGCAAAATTAATTCTATTTCAATTAAGTTCAAATTAAGTAGCAGATTCCATTAACTTTTAAATTAGAGTGAAATTAAAGCGAGACTTCGATTTAATTTTATTTTATTCTAGAATTTAGTTCATTACACGGACTGGGGTGGCAGCTCCCTGAGCGCAAGTGCCAGCACCATGGTCCTCAATGTTCCGACAGCAGTTGTTATCAGGGTGACACCTAGAGTTGCATATCCTACCAGCTCTGCGGCAACTGCACACATTGGTGGCATGCGGCCCTTTACATGTGCATTTGATCATTCCTCGGCCCCCAAATGGTGACACAGATCTTACACCTTCTCTGAGGGAGATCTTCTTTCATCATGCTTGGTCGCTCCACTTCTCCACCACACCCGCCAAGCCCACCCGCGCGGGTGCAATGTTGCGCAGCTGATCCATATCTTGCTGCCCATATGTGGTCTTGATAACGCCTGCGTCCACAGCCACTCTGTAAGACTTGCATTCTGTGACCTGCAAAACAGGGGATTGGGGAGGGCATTTGAAAGAAGATGTGCGCGTCATCACTAGGACACATCAAGCATTGCTTGCAACTGGCATCAGTATACAACAAGAGGAGCATAACATAACTCACCTCACTCACCACGCATGTCAAGAATCTAGGGTCCACCTTGCCAAGGTCCTCCTTTGCCAACGGCACTCTGACCACATCACCCACCACTGGAGCTGGGCCGGCCTTGGCAGCGACCCGGGCACGCATCACCCTAGCCTGCTTGGCCTGTGCAGCACCGCACTGAACCCTGATTGCGCGCCGCCCGGGACCGTTCGCCAGCTGGGAGGGAGATACTGGACTACAATCGCCAACGGCCGCGCGTGCTTGCACGAGGACTTGTGGAGTAGCCTCTGCCGCTGCAGCCGGAAGCACTGGTGGCTCCTCGGGCGACCTTTGCCTCTTACGGCCCACTGACTCACGGGACCAGGCAGCTGCAACGGTGGCTGCGCTTGTCGTTTCAGAGCGAGGCACCACATCCACTGTCCCAGCAGCCATGCAATCGTTGCTGCAGTGGCCACCATCCGTTCCACCTGCGTGCAAGACACATGAGTGACACAGTCACACCCATGCCATAAATAACGGGCATGCTGACAAGATTGACAGCAACAACAAGTTACCTGTGGATATGACATGGTAGAAGGGCTTGCCGCACGCACACTGATGACCCTTGACAAGGCCGGCTGTGGGGATAAGCATCCCAATCTTGCAATGCCCACCATCGCACCAAGCCTTGCATGGGGCGCAATATGTGTCCGGGTCCCATGGCAAGTTGGGGTCTGGGACGTAGGCGCGTAGTGTCTGCTGGTCCTCGTTGCGAGTAAGCAGCTGCTCATCGAGCTGCGCGTTCACGCTAATCCTGGACGTGATGGGCAGATCTTTTTCGTGTACACGGAGGAGCGGGGAGCAGGGAAATACAAGTTAGCGCTTCTGTGTTCATGATATATATGCTGTGGAATACGAGCTAGCACTGCTACATAATAATAGTATTCAGAATAAATACATAATACAGCAAACACACATAGAAAACAAAAAAAGTATTATTTGGAGAGAGAGAGAGAGACATTACAATCAAAGGTATGGCCTTGGCTAGAGGGCATTATCATATAACAGTATGTACAACATCATAACCCAATATACATAACCCAATAGCAGCAGAAGTAATCATATATAAAACCCAACATATATGATATTGACATACGTTAATAAGAGTAGTGATAATACTACTATCGATTGTTATATTAGTTAAAGAGTTGATTATAATCACATTAATATAATCATTGCTCAGCACTTTATGCTATGGCGCAGTACATGCGCAGCATGGCAGGCCAACAATACTGCAACGGCTTTGCGGGCATTCACCAGCTGGAAGAGGCGCTGGCATTCTGAAGACATCCATGTTTTCCTGCTCTTGTGGCTGCTGCTCTTGTCGCGCCTGCTCCTCTGCCTGCTGCTCCTTTTCGTCAAAGGGCAATTGGGGGACTTGTTTTCATCACACCAATGTGCGATGTACTCCTCAATGGTGCAGTTGAATCTTTCAATGCCGCCGTTGCTGGGGCTATGTGAAGCTCTCCCTGTTACCATTTCGCAGGCAGGCAAGAGCTTCTTGGTGCTTTGAATCACCTGCAATCACAACACGCACATACCTTAGACTTGCACTTGTATGCAGGTTGAGCATCATGCTATTTATTACACAACGGCCCACAAACCTCCTTCGCTTCCTCCTCCGAGAGACCGATTATCTTGCTCGGTTGCTTGTCGGCAACACGGAGAACTCTCTACCATTATCAGCTTGAAGGATGGCAGGCGGCCCAAGGAGAAAGAAGAGTAGAAACAGTTTCCCTGCTACGGTATCCTTCTGCAGGGATGCGGCGGGGTGATAAGATACATAGATTAAATAAGAAAGGGGGAAGGCGGAAGCAACGGGGTTGGATAGGCGCGCAAATATCAAACTCGCCCGCTACTGTGGCATACAAACCTCCTTGTTGGGGATCGGAGTGCAGAAGCAAAACTTGATGCCGTGATCGATGTAGGTGAGCAGGAAGCGGTAGCCCTTGTATTATGATGATTGGTAGTCGATGAGGTCGATCTGGCCACGGGTCCCGAACATGCCCTTGGACAATATCGGCCGGTGACCGGCCTTAGCCTTAGTAGTTCTGTGCTTGGCGCAGGTGACGCATGTTTCGCAGGAAAGTTTGACGACACGCCTGGGGATGTTGCAGTACCTTCCCAGAATCATTTTGTGAAGCTTCTTGAGCTGCACGGTGTGATGGGGGGAGGGTAAACTTAGTGGTGTGTACGTAGCCAACATGCAGTGGCAGCAAGCAGAGCGGGACAATGGAAGGGCTCAGGGAGGTACACCTTGGCGTGCACCTCTTTGAGGTGCAAATCCCGGATGTGTTCGAAGACCATCCCGGCGAGACTGGAGAGCTTCACCTGCTCCAGAGGGACATTTATGTCCCCCTTTTGGATGAGCATATCGGAGTCTCCGCGGGCGGCGCTTTGTAGCCCAGGCCCGCGATCATTCCTGCTTGACAATCCAACAAGAGCCCTTTGCACCTCAGTACATGGCAGAGGCGCGGCGCCAGTTTATTTCGGCTCGGCGCGGCAGTACAGGCGGCGGCTGCAAGTGCCCGCCCAGTTGCATGCCGTACCGTAGAATCGGCGCCAGCAGCGGAGCTACAGGCGCAAACAACGAGGCAAAAGAGTCGACTGTCGGGAACTGTACTATGTAGAGGATGAGCGGGCTGGTGCGCGATCGGGTCGGCTAAACGTCAGACTGTACAGTGAGAACACGCGAACCCGCCTACCCGCGAGGTCTGTGGCCCATATCGGGGGGCAACCTGCGAACAAGGCCCCACCTCTCTCGTCGTTTGGTCGAAGGTACGGAGGGTTTGCCTGGCTTCATTGTACTCTGCCTCTGTCCGCAACGTCTGGTTGTCTCGACGTTGCCCCACATACTCACGAAGTCTCTTGTTGAGGACGTCGCGATGCGCCTGCACCACCGATGGTGCCTCAACCTCCGGTTGATCTTCGGCCGGCCCATCCTCCGGTGCGGCAGCGCCTGCGGTAGCATCAGTGTTGCCTAAGGCCATAGTATCGACCAGAGCCGGCA